>JAPFFP010108894.1:0-18864 GCA_026153255.1 Solanum medicagineum
TAACTTGGCATTTCATCAAACACTTGGTGGGCACATATGAGGACATGTTCAAATCATGTAAAATGCAAGAGTATAGACCATAAAACAGTGAAATCAATACATCTTAAAATCATGTAAATCAGCCCACCAACATCATGGTAAAACCCCATCATGGGTAAGTTGTAAATCATATCAAAACTTCACAATAGCCCATAGATTTCATAGCTTGAATCATGTATAGTCTCTATAGAAAAAGATCACTTGATAGTATAAGCTCAAAATAGATATTTATGCATATTCAACAATATTAGACAAAACCCCAACATATTTCATAATAATAGATACCCATAAGAACTACATCTTGAAATCATGCAATTTTCATAAAAAGGAAGATTGAGCTTTATGGGTGAAAGGAACCTATGAATGAAACACACATACACATGAATCCTACTAGCACCAAGGGATAATACAAGAAATAGCAACTCCCAGACCTATCAACTCACTCTACTTAAAACGTTGGTCACAAAATTGCCTTACCTAGGGTCAACTAAGTCATAGGAGCAACAATAGAAGAGAATCAACTCACAATCCCCGGCAATAGCCCAGTAAACCCAAGAGGCTTCTAATATCTGGTGAAATCAAAGGTCTAGGATACTCTCTAATCACCTTCATCTTACTAAAGTCCACCTTAATACCATCACCGGGCACCACGCAACCTAGGAAGGCAACCTCTTACCACCAAAATTCCCATCTTTCCTATTAGCACCAAACCTTCTTCCTTAAACTTGTAATACTACCCTCAAATGATTCACATGCACTACCTCATTAGGGAACGAACCACATTATCATCACCGAAAACACCATAAACCTATTAGGGTAAGGACTAGAGATCTTATTCAGGAGACTTATAGGCATAACCGATGTACTAGTCAAACCAACAGACATTACCCCAAAATTCAAAATATCGAAAAGGACATCAAGGCCTCATCCACCACCAAAAACAATTCTATAGAAAAAAACTTTGGTTCAATACCTCCAATTATCACAAGATGAAAAATGTAACCCCTTAGAGACGAAATGCACCTTAAGTCAAGAATGGACCTAACTCACCTTGCTACCACTTGACAACCTCCCGGTCAAAGACGGGTTCATTAGCAAGTCAGATTCTAACTCTACGGTTCCCACCATCCATGGAGACATAATATGCATGCAACTATTCCATCCCAAGTACAACATCACAATCCACCACATCAAATCCAACAAGCCACAAAGCAAGACCTAATGCAATACAAACCAAGATCAACAGCTAGGAACTTTCTAGCAATAATATACCCAACCAAGAGAATAGACACCAAAGATCCACACAACCACTTGGGCAAACAAGAAGCCCCACCTCCAACCAAAAGAATAAAGAAGAAATAGTGAAACTCAGATCCATCAAAATCAAAGCTTTGTACTTACCTTCCTTCGCCTTCCTCCTTAAAGCGGCATGATCAACCAAAAGAAAAAAGACTATTTGTTAGAGGGTAAAGCCCTATCTCGCTTCTAAAGCATGACATATACCATGAAGAAGGGAAAAATTTCCTAAAATATCTCATAGCCTCCTACTCATAGTTGTGGTGCACAACACAACAATGAATAAGACTCTAATCGACGTGGTATGTTGAACTCTGAGGAACTATCAACCTAGTACTCTGATACCATCTTTGTCACGACCAAAGCCTAGGGGCTAGATGTGATCGGCGAATGGGGAACCCGAAGGAACCCCAAACAAGCCTCATAGCATATCACTACACATCCTTGGTCACAGAAACAATTAAATGACATTTGAAGTATGAAAATAAGGGCAAAAAAGGGCTAAAGGAGAATTTGTCGTAACATAGAGTCAAGAGATAATATAATCAACTCATAGCATAAATACATAGCTTTGTGCAACACCTCTACTATACAGATAATGGTGGGGGCCAGGACATACAACCGGGCTCACCCTCATAGTCAAAAGTTTATGATAAAGTAAAGGGAAGCTTAATACATAAAGTGAGACAATAGTCCTTGTTCCCAGGATGGAGTACTCACCAAAGGCTAACTTGAACAATCTATCTAGCCACAAGAAGAATCAACAGGAGCTCCAGTCCCTACATGTTGATATCATGTAGGCAAGAGTATGCGTTAGTACGTTTAATTATACTAAGTATGTGGGATGCAATGCAACAAAAGATAAGCATCATAGTCAAAAATGCATAACGATAGGCAATAGGCATAATATAGCAATATGACATGTATGATCAATGCATAAGTAAAACATGCTTAAGTAATCCAAGCTCATATATAATATCATATTTGTAGAAGAGACCAAGCTAGAATCCCAACTTTGGATGGGAGATGTCGTTCACACCTGGACACCCTGGTAGCAAGGTACTTACCCCTCACATGGTAGATTCCGTTCACACTTGGACACCCTGGTGGCAAGGTACTCACCCCTCACATGGTTATCCGAGCCCTTACGCCTCCCGGACCGGACATGGTCTAATACAACATATTATATAAAACATACATATATACATCATGTCCATAAGCTCATTTCATCATTAAAACATTACACATATCATATTTCATGCTTTGAACCTTTAATTCCTCAAGAAACCATAATCAAATACTTTATCAAACACCTTAGGGGTGTGTAATGGGGGTAAAAAAGCATGCAATTTAGAGATGAAATCAAACAGGAAAATCAGTGGTAAAACATTTAATCAACGCCTTGTAACACCCCCAAGACACTCATATCAAAATCCCTCATCTTATCCAACATTAGATCTAAGATTTGAAGCTCAAAACATGCTAAAACAACCATACTTTCATGAACATAAACCACTGTGCAGTAAATTGCTCAATATACAAGACCCACATGTAAAATCTACTTTAAATCATGCAATATTAGTAAAAAGAGGGTTTAGGCACCATAGGTTAAAGGACCCAATGGTTCAACACCACATACCTTGACTTTAGAGAACCCTTGAAGAATATTAGAAATATAGACTTGAAGCTTGAATGAAATCCTTAAGATTGCTCTTGAGTTTGGGACTTGAATTTAGGGTGGAATATAAGTCTAAGTGTTTGAGAGGATATTGGGGAATATTGAGGGTGATATGAAGGTGAAATAAGGCTAAGTATAAGTAAAAACACGTATGAGAACCCTTGGGCCCAAGACTTTCAAGTCTTGGACCGAAATAAAAAAATAGGGCCAAAATAACACTGTTTCACGTTGCGGATGCTCACTGGAAATCTGCATTGTCAACATGAACGAGTTTTACAAAAAAGGGCATAAATCCTTTATCTGAACTCGGAAAGAGGTGAAACAAAGTTCATTGGAAAGCTAATGCAAAGGGCTTTAAGTTGGTAGGTCGTGGGCCATATAATTCTTTGTGTGCTAATAGATATGCCCCTTCAAAGTTGACCCTCTTAAATAGCATTGTTTGCGATTTTTGGATTTTGATACGGTTGCCCTAAAATTCGGGTTAGAACCATTTCCCACTCAACTTGACCCCATTTCCCACTCAATTTAACCCCCGAAAAAAGAATATGAATTCGAATTTTCAAAATAATGAACGGATTTTAGATATATGTAAATTAAGATTCCGGGCACTTTCGAGCCACATTTTCAGGCACTTTTTGGGGTCGTTTCAGGTAAACTTCCATATCATAAACATCAAGAAACAAGAGAGTCAAGGCTCATAGCATAAATAAATAACATCCAACAACACTTCTACTACATAGATAAGAGCATGGGCCAAGACAAGCAACCGGGCTCACCCTCATAATCAATACATACATAAAAGAAAGATAGTCTTAGAACATAATATAAGATCATAAACATTGTCCCCGGAATGGAGGAGTCACCAACAAGCTTGAAAGATATTATACTAGCCATGTGGAAGAGAATGCTCAAGTGGGGCTCTAGTTCCTAGATGGTGACATCATGTAGGCATAGAGTATGCGTTAGTACATTTGAATGTACTAAGTATTTAGGATGCAATGCAACAAGAGATAAGTAACATAATCAAAATGCATAAGCATCGGAAATGAGTAACATATAGCAATATGCATGCATGGAAGATAATTGTAGTAAATCATGCTTATATGGGATATAATACAAGTGTTAGGAGTGACCATTCTTAGCGCAATCCAAGGCCTACCACCTCCTTGGAGAGGCACATGAGGTACAAACCCCTTCGTGAGGTTGATGGAGTAAAAATTCGCCAAAATGGTTGATGGAGTACAAACCCTGCAACAAAGTTGATGGATACAAACTACCAACAAGGTTGCCCGGTCCTGCCACCTCCAGAGCAATGTGATTGAGGTACAAACCCCTCAACAAGGTTGCTCGGGCCTACAACCTCCTGAGTGAGGGTTGGTCATCCCCAACATTATAGAGATAATATCATACACATACATTCCTCTCATTATCATATAATCATCATACTCATACATTATTTTCATCATCATATAGTCATTCAACTCATAAGACATGCATTGGGCCTTCAATTCCTCAAGAAATCATAACCGAACATTTTATCAAACACTTGGGGTGTGTAGTGCTAGTGCAAAATCATGCAATTCAAGAGGGAAATCATGAAAGGAAATCCCATGTAAAACCGTCAATCAATATTTGGTAACACCATCAATCAATATATATCAAAACCCTTTATCAAATCTCACAATAGATCTTGGTTTCATAGCTCAAAATATGCTAAAATATTCACAATTTTATAAACCCCAACATAGTGTGCAGTGAAATTAATGATAAGTAAGACCCATTTGTAAAGCAATTTTAAATGATGCAATTTTAAGTAAAATGAAGCTTGGGTATTATGGGTGAAAGGAACCCATGAAAGAAAACCCACATAACTTAAGTTTGGAGAATAGCTTGATGAAATTTGGAGATGGAGACTTAAAGATTGAAAGTGAACCTTAAGATCCGGATGAGTTTTGAGACTTGGATATAGGAGTCAATTATTTGGCTAAGTGTTTGAGTGAGTATTGGGGAATGTTTAGAATGACACGAGGGTGAAAAATGGCTATGTATAGGTATTTTCATGTTTGGGAACACTTAGGGCCAAGACTCAAAAGTCTTGGACCACACAAAATTTAACTGGGCAGAAAATACATAGGTCCGCGTTGCGAACCTGTTGCAAAAACAAGTTTTCTTCATCTGCGCGCCCTGGCCGCGTTGCGCCAGGGGGGCGCAGAGCTCACTGGAATTCTTCATTTGAAAAAATGAAATTGCTGATCTTTTGCTCTTAAATTGGGGTTAGACACATTTTCCACTCAATTTGACCCTCTAATAACGAATATGAAGTCGGATTTTTGATATCACACATGAATTTTTAGATATATGGAAATTATGATTCCGAGCACTTCAGAGGCACATTTTCGGGTACTTTTTAGGGTCGTTTCAATATCTCCCCCCCTTGGTAACATTCGTCCCTGAATGTCAAAGAAACATATATGAGATACGTAAATATGACAATTTTAGCCCACATAAGGATGCAACTATGCACTTAAATATCATTTCAAAATTTTTATCATAAGTGTAAAATCATCATGAACTTTTCAATCTAACCATGGATGTATGCAATAACATGAGGGCTGAATAGAGTGAAAAAAGTTAAGGATATCACTTTTGCATGTCTACTTCGGCCTCCTAAGTAGCACTTTCAACTTGTTGATTCTTTCAAAGGACCTTAACGGAAGCCATATCCTTGTTACTCAACCTCTTCACTTGTCTATCCAAAATCTGAACCAGAAACTCTTCATATGTCAAATTTTCTTCGACCGTACCCAGAACATTAAGAGGCACAATAGCATTATGGTCTCCCACACATTTCCTCAACATGGATACATGAAAGAGCGGATGAACCAAATCCATCTCACTAAGCAATTCAAACTCATAAGCCACCTTGCCAATCATCCTCATTACCCTATAAAGGACCCAAAAATCTTGGGCTCAACTTTCCCTTCTTACCAAAATGAACCACACCCTTCATGGGTGACATTTTCAAATAAACCCAATCACCGACTTTGAATTCAAGATCCCTTCTCATCACATTAGCATAGGACTTTTGGCGACTTTGGGCCGTCTTCAACCTTTCTTTAACCATCCTAACCTTGTCAAGAGCCTCCACGACCAGATCTTGTCCCAACAAAGCTACCTCTCCAACCTCAAACCACCCAACCGGTGACCTACAATGTCTATCATAGAGATCCTCAAAAGGAGCCATACCGATGCTGGAATGACAACTATTGTTATAGGCAAACTCAATCAATGGAAGATGATCATCCTAACTAACCTTGAGTTACAATACATAAGCCCTAAGATATTCTCAAATGTTTGGATATTTCTTTCGGCTTGGCCATCCATTTGAGGGCTGTACTAAGCTTAACTCTTGTACCAAGACCTCTTTGAAAGGATCCCCAAAAGTGTGAAGTAAAATTGACCATCACGATCCGATATGATGGACAAAGAAACCCCATGCAACCTCACCAAGTCATAAATGTATAACCTAGCATAATCGTCAGCCCCATATGTGGTCTTAATCGGAAGAAAGTGACCCGATTTTGTCATCCTATCAACCACAACCCAAATGGAATCAAAACCCTTCTTAGTCTTGGGAAACCCAACCATAAAATCCATATTAATCACCTCCCACTTCCAAGTGGGAGTCTCTATATCTTTGTTTAGGACAACCGGCCTTTGATGTTCAGCTTTGACTTGTTGACAACTATGAAAACTGAAAACGAATTTGGCAATGTCCCTCTTCATGCCTCCCCACCAATACACATCCCTTAAATCTCTATACATTTTGGTGGAACTAGGGTGGATAGAATAAGAAGAATTATGGGCCTCATCAAGGATTTTCTCCATCAAACCATCAACACAAGGTACACACAACCTACCTTGGTACCTAAGGGTACCATCTCCCGTTTGGGAGAAAACCTCCACCTTGTCCTCCTTTCACCAAAGCCTTCAATTCTAACAAGGAGGAATCAAAGATTTTGTTTTTCTATCACCTCATCAACCAAGGAACACTTAGAACCATCAACAACAACCACACCACCATTACCAACCTCTTCCAACCTAACCCCAAATCTAGCCAACCGATGCACCTCCCTAGCCACCTCTTTATCACCACCATCAACATGAGCTAGGCTATCCATGGACACCCTACTCAAGGCATCCGCCACCACATTTTCCTTACCGTGATGATAATACACACTCATATCATAGTCCTTAAGAAGTTCTAGCCACCTACTTTACCTCAAGTTGAGATCTTTTTGAGTGAAGACAGATTGGAGGATCATATATTTGGTGAACACATCAACATGCACCCCATACAAATAATGACGCCAAATCTTTAATGCATATACCACGACGGTTAGTTCAAGATCATGAGTAGGATAATTCTTTTCATGCACTTTGAGTTGCCTAGAAGTATAGGCTATCAGCTAACCATTTTGGGTTAGAACACAACCCAAACCAACTCTAGAAGCATCACAATACACAACAAATCCCTCTAGCCCATCTGGTAGTGACAATAGGAGTGGACACAAGCTTACCTTTGAAGGTTTGGAAGCTCCTTTTACACTCATCGATCTACAAAAACTTAGTCTTCTTTTGAGTCAATTTTGTCATTAGACAAGCAATAGAAGAGAACCCATTCACAAATCTCCAATAGTAACCCGCTAAGCCTAAGAAGCTCCTAATACCTGACGGGGTCAATTAGCTAGGACAATTTCTAATCACATCGGTCTTCTTAGGATCCACCTTAATACTATCCCCCGACACCACATGTCCTAAGAAGTCAACCTCCCTCAACCAAAATTCACACTTTTCATATTTAGCATACAATTTCTCCTCCCTCAATCTTTGCAACATAACCCTCAAATGAGACATATGCTCCTCCTCACTGTGTGAATAGATCAAAAGATCATCAATGAAAACCACAACAAATGAATCAAGCTAGGGTTTAAAGACTCTGTTCATAACAACCATGAAGATGGCCGGTGCATTGGTCAACCCAAAAGACATAACCACAAATTCGTAATACCCATACCTAGTTTGGAAAGGCGTCTTGGGAATATCACACTCCCTCACCTTCACTTGATGATACCCAGACCGAAGATCAATTTTAGTGGAGTGGCTAGCCCCTTGAAATTGGTCAAACAAATCATCAATTCTTGGAAAGGGATACCTATTCTTGATGGTAACCCTATTGAGTTGCCGGTAGTCAATGCACATTCTAAGAGACCCATCCTTCTTCTTCACAAACAACACTGGTGCACCCCAAGGGGATTGGCTAGGCCTATAAATCCCTTTTCCAACAAGTCCCTCAATTGTTCCTTCAACTTATTTAACTCCGTCGGGGCCATATGGTAATGGGGAATAGAAATGGGTTGAGTAAAGGGGAGAAGGTCTATACAAAAATCTATTTGCCTTTTTGGAGGGACACGGGCTGGTCATTTGGAAAGACATTATGAAACTCATTTACAACCGGAACCAACTCTATGGAAGGACCTTGGACTCCACATCTCTAACCCTCACAGGATGGTAAATACACCCAATAGAGATCAACTTACGGGCTTTAATGCAAGAGATGAACCTACCCTGGACCACCACTCATCGGTCTACATATACTTCAATAGACTTTCCTAGCAACAATAGATGCACCAATAGAGTAGCCACCTCATATGTCTCATGCAACAATCCCAGAACTTTTTGGAAACTAAGGGGGTAACAAAAGATGGAGTGGAACCAGGATCAATCAATGCATACACATTAAAATCAAAGATTTTCAATATACCGATAACAACATCGGGGACCTCATCAACCTCTGCGTTCCATGTAGAGCATAAAACTGATTGTGCCTTGGGACACCATCTTGCCGGCCACCTCTCCCCAAATGAACCACATTAGCACCTTGTGGATGAATCTCCTTCGAGTGCAATCCATCACCTCATGCCCAACTTCCCCACAACCATAACAAGCATTTGTATCCCTCAAGCATGTGCCACTATGACCCCTAACACATTTTGGACATCCTCCATTAGGAACCACACCCCTAACACCTTGGTCCCTTGGAAAATCATTTGCAACCCTCTTTTGAGAAGACCCTTGGCCTTGATAGAACCCGCCACACTTTTGGAACTTACCTTCAAAATGGGCCCTCTTGGCCTCATGACCCCTTATTTTCCTCAACTTATGCTCTTCCATTTGTTCGGCATAGGTAATCAAATGGGACAAGTCCATGTTACTAATCAACATAGTGGACCGACATTCTTCACTCACCAAGTCAACACACCCATCACAAACTTGTTCATTCTAGACCTTGAGTCGGTAACCTAGTGTGGAGCATACTTTGAAAGTTGGTTCAACTTGAGGGCATACTCCCTCACACTCATAGATCCTTGTCTCAAGTTCATGAACTCCACCAATTTAGCTTCCCTAAGCTCAAGAGGGAAGAACCGATTAAGGAAAGCCACCTTGAACTCTTCCCAAAGCACCACAGAGTTGACTCCCTTCTCTTCCTTCCATTGGTTGTACCATATTTATGCCACCACTTTGAGTTGGTAGGCTGCTAACTCGACCTTATCTTCCGACCTCACGCCCATGCTAGCCAATATCTTGTAGACCTCATCAATGAACTCTTGAGGGTCCTCATCTACCTTAGACCCATAGAATTCTGGGGGATTCATCCTCATGAAGTCTCTCACCCGAGAGGCCGGTGTAGGAGCCGGAGGGGTTTGGGCCCTTTGATTGGCTTGATTAGCCACAACTTGTGCAAGCAAAGTGAGAGCATTTCAGAGCTCTCCATTAGCCGATTGCCCCTCGGGTGTGCGGGCTCGTCTTCCTCTTGTGTTAGGCATGATCTAGCATAGCAAAGGATAATAGTTAGGGGGAAAAACTTACTCCAATTCTATAGCACGACTCAGAACATAAAGAAGGAAAACATTTCCTAAAACGTCTCGTAGCCTCTTACTCATAGTTGTGGTGCACAAAACAACCTTGAATAATACTCTAATCGATGCGGTGTGTTGGACTTCGAGGATCTAACAACCTAGTGCTCTGATACCAAGTTTGTCACGATCCAAGCCTAGGTCCTAGACGTGACACAGCGTATGGGGAATCCAAAGGGATCTCAGACAAGCCTCGTAACATATCATTACACATCCTTGGTCGCGGAAACAATAAAATATCAATAAAATATTGGAAACATGGGCAAAGGGAGTAAGGTTAAACTTCCATATCATAAACATCAAGAAACAATAGAGTCACGGCTCATAGCATAGATATATAACATGTCCAACAACACCTCCACTACATAGATAAGAGAGGGGGACAAGACAAGCAACCGGGCTCACCCTCATAGTCAATACATACATAAAAGAAAGATAGTCTTAGAACATAGCATAAGATTATAAACATCATCCCCGGAACGGAGGACTTACCAACAAGCTTGAAAGTTATCGTACTAGGCACGTGGAGGAGGATGCTCAAGTGGGGCTCCGGTTCCTACATGGTGACATCATGTAGGCATAGAGTATGCGTTAATACATTTGAATGTACTAAGTATTTAGGATGCAATGCAACAAGAGATAAGTAACATAATCAAAATGCATAAGCATAGGCAATGAGTAACATATAGCAATATGGCATACATGGAAGATGCTTGTAGTAAATCATGCTTATATGCAACATAATACAAGTGTAAGGAGTGACCATTCTTAGTGCAACCCAAGGCCTACCACCTCCTTGGAGAGGCGCATGAGGTACGAACCCCTTCATGACGTTGATGGAGTACAAACCCCCTAACAAGGTTGATGGAGTATAAATCCCCCCAAAAATGTTGATGGGTACAAACCCCCAATAAGGTTGCATGGGCCTGCCACCTCTCGAGTAAGGGATTGAGGTACAAACCCTTCAACAAGGTTACCCGAGCCTACAATCTCCCGAGTGAGGCTTAGTCATCCCCAACACTATAGATATAATATCATATACATACATTTCTCTTATCATCATATAATTATCCCACACATATATTCCTTTCATTATTGTATAGTCATTCAACTCATAAGACATGCATTAGACCTTCAATTTCTTAAGAAATCATAACCGGAAATTTTATCAAACACTTGGCGGGTATGTAGTACTAGTGTAAATCCATGCAATTCAAGAGTGAAATTATGCAAGGAAATCCCATGTAAAACCATCAATCAATACTTGGTAACACCCTCAAGCAATATACATCAAAGCCCTTTATCAAATCTCACAATAGATCTTGGTTTCATAGCTCAAAACATACTAAAATAGTCACAATTTCATAAACCCCAACATAGTGTGCAGTGAAATTTATAATAAATAAGATCCATTTGTAAATAAACTTTGAATCATGCAATTTTAAGTAAAAAGAAGCTTCGATATCATGGGTGAAAGGAACCCATGAAAGAAACTCACATATTTTAGCTTTGGAGAGTAGCATGACGAAGTTTGGAGATGGAGACTTGAAGGTTGAATGAGAACATTTATACCCTAATGAGTTTTGAGATTTGGATTTAGGAGTGAAATATTTGGCTAAGTGTTTGAGTGAGTATTGGGACATGTTTAGAATGACACGAGGGTGAAAAAATGGCTAAGTATAGTTATTCACGTTAGGGAACACTTAGGCCCAAGAATCAAGTCTTGGACCACACAAAATTTATTTGGATAGAAAATACACGAGTACGCGTCGCGAACCTATGCGAAAACAAGTTTTCTTCATCTGCGCTCCCTGGTCGCATCGCGACAGGGGTGCGTAGAGCTCACTGGAATTCGTCATTTGGAAAAATGAAATTGCTATCGTTTGCTTTTAAATCAGAGTTAGACACATTTCCCACTCAATTTGACCCCGTGATCACGAATATGAAGTCATATTTTGATATCACGCACTAATTTTGAGATACTTGAAAATTACTATTTTGGGCACTTCTGAGGCACATTTTTGGCACTTTTTGGGGTCGTTTCAGTCATATTGCATTAGCACACAACCAATATTAACCCTTGAGGCATCATATACTACAAAATCATCAGATTCTTTCAACAAAGACAAAACTAGGGCGAAAGTAAGTTGATCTTTCAACTCTTGGAAGCTCTTCTCACAATTTCATCTTCTTTTAAGTTGACGTGGTTAAATGCAAAGCAATAGGGATATCTTTCCATAACCCGTCTATAGTATCCATCTAAACTCAATAAACTCTGAATATCTGGGGAAGGAAGAGGTATAGGTCACTTCTTAACTACCTGGGTCTTCTTCAGATAAACTCTAGTACCATCATCGGAAGCGGTATGGTTATGGAATGCAACCAAACCTCAATCAAAACTCGTCCTTGCTAAACCTAACAAACAATTGACAATCCTCGAGAATATGCAAAACAATTCTCAACTAATCAGAGTGCTCATCCTCAAGTTAGACCGTAGACGTGACACAATGAATAGGATTTGGAGAGACACTAAATAAGCCTCTTAGCATTAGCATTACCTTAGATAATTATATTAATCATAAGAACAAAATGCAAAAGGTCAAGTCTCTTCGGAAATCTTATATATCATACCCATCATAAGAAGAATTTGAAAATAACATTCGAAAAGCGAGAAATAAACCATACTAGTTTGACATTGCCTCTAATGACATAGATGGGGTGTAGGATATGCCCTAGCTCACCCAAAATATTTCGAAGTATAAGTCACGGAAGAAAAGATATCATAAGATTGTTGTACCCTCGAAGCATGGGGATTCACCAAGCAAAACAACACCATTGGATGCAAGTACTAACCATGGGCTGTGAGAGGGAGCGTCGCGACCTATATTATGAAATAGTATAGACAAAGAAGTATGTGGTTAGTATTATAGTATATGCTAAGTATGGAGAATATGCAATACACGACATAAAATATTATAAAGTGATGACCAAGCTAACTCATTAAGAAAGCCTTCAATGGTTAAGACATATAAGACATGTTAAATGCGAAACTTGTAAAAGGATCACAAGTTAGAATGTAATATAGTGAGAGAAATTGTTAACTGACATACACTATTAGAGCTATAACATGAGTCCATTGTCATACCACCTACACCGCAAAGGAAAAATTTTAAGATCTTTTAGCACTTTATGGATTGAAGGAATCTATGGATTAAATTCTCACATACCTCGATGAAATGGTGGTTACTCATCTGTTGTATGTAGATGACTGTTTGGTTTCTTGTGGAGTTGAATTAGACAAATGAGAGCCATTCTCACCATATTAGAAGGCATATTTGGGCTTCAGGTAAACTATCAAAAAAAGTTTCCTTTATCTAGTTAATTAAATAGATAACATGGAGGTTTTGTCTAAAAACCTGCGATGGCAAAGAGCAACTGTACCTACGAAGTATCTGGGTGTACCACTTGGGCAAAATATATAGAGATCGAAATGCGGGGTGATGTTTTGAAGAGATGTGACAAGAGATTAGCAAGCTAGAAAAGCCAATATTTATCTTTGGAAGGTAGATTGACTCTGGTCATGTCATTCCTAGATGCCCTTCCATACTATATGTTGAGTATATTCCCTATTCAAAAAACATTGAAAAATAAACCAACTTAGAAGGTTTTTCTAATGTAATGGAAACAAGGAGAAAGAAGGTTATAAGGTAGTTGAATGAGACAAACTCTCACTAGTAATTATGGGTGGCTGGGAATGAAAAAGATCAGCCTATATAACTCTTTTCTTCTCTGGAAATAGTTGTGGAGATTTGGCAGTGAAGAGGAAGAGGGAACACTCGGGAAGAGAGTCATCACAGAGAAGTATGGCTTGCAAAGTAGTTGGTCAACTGGGGAGGCTGTGGGGAACTTTGGATTTAGTGTGTGTAAGGCCATCAGAAGACTATGTCCCAATTCAAAGACATCATCTCACTAAGGATTGGAACTGCCGGGAAAATTGATTTTCGGAATGAAATATGAATTGAGAAGAGTGCATAAATCACTATTTCCAGATCTGTTTATGCTCAATCTACAAGACAATGCCACAGTTTCTCTACTGTGATGTCAAATCCCAAAATATACCCTCTAGATGTGACTGGCACCCGTTATTATCATCTGTCAGGAGAACCAACCATTCATACACGTATCTAAATTATCTAAGTAGTGAAATGCAATATGTGCAACTTCAAAACTTATCAATATTCATACCAATAGGGTAACTATCAAACCAAAATCGCATGTTAATTTGTGAAAGGAAAAGGTCACTTAACAAAATATATCTAGCCCAAATCCCACAAAAAGACCATGGAGCATCTAATAGAATGATATGAGTTTAACTATCGAGCATACAAACCCCAAGAAGCAAAACATAACTATAATGGATAGAGCTGAAATAGTAGCCTCCACGAACAATGCTAAGGCTCACCTCAGCAATAGATTCCAAGGGAACAAACTCATCAGCTACAAGTCTCACCCTCTGCAACAGTATCTGCATTGACATGCAAGTAAGGAGTGAGTTATATATAAATACAACCTAGTAAGATCCTCAACTCCCTACTTTAATACCCCTGGAACAAGAGTTTTGAAATACATCTGTACAACAGATATACATAAATAATATGCACAAGAATATACTTCATAATATAAGGCTCAATAAGTTAAAATAATGTTCAAAAAGGTCGCTACATGTCTCAATTCAGTCCACACTCCAAACTTGTCATAAACAACATTGAAGGAGATCAACCCATCACCCCGTCAAGTCCGTGGCAGCATGTATAATGGTCTAAAAGTATACTATGACAGCATGTACAAAGGTCCTAACATATTATGACAACTATCTATGCCCCTAGTAACCACATCACAATAATAAAGAAAGGTATTCAGCATCACACCACATATAACTTATAAAAATATTTGGTTTTCTTCTCAGAAATAACATATCTAGGGCTGATTAAAGAACATCAACTCTGTTAAGCACATGCTTGTCACAACAAATACACCAGATAGAGAAAAAATATTTTTTTCCCAAAGCTTATTTGAAAAGCAAGCAATAAAGCTTAAAGTCTCACTTACCTTATCAATGACAAGTTCCACAACCTTTCACATATAGAACATCCACCAAAACAACCCCTACTTTCGTCAATCTATAAGAAAAATATTGATTATTGATATCAATTATGTTGGCCAAACTCAAGTCTCAATATCCCTAACCTTTAAGTTTAGGGTTAAATGCTAATACCCAATACCTTAGATTATAAATTAAAAGTAAAGGTATTCTTAATCTCATTGTTAAAACTTAATTGGTGAAACTTCTAGTGAATATGTTTTCAACAAAAAAGAGCACACAACAACAAGAAAATACCTGCACTTTATCATCCAAAACAGTGGTACAAAGATCAAGTTAATTCAATGTATGAATTTCCCCGAATAAACTTGATAAGCCGCGTGTTTTCTTCCAAAAGAAAGGGATGAAAATCTGCCCTAATTTTTCTTTCTCTTTTGTAGCGACAGATTGAAGGAAAAAAGAGGATCAATCGCTTTTCTCTATTATTATATTTTTATTTTTTAAACTTTTAATAAAAATTATTAGTGGTTAAAATTACCAATTAACTATTCATTAAAAAAATAAGGGTTATTATAGGTGAAGTCCCGAGGGTTGGAACTTCATGTTCAGGGAGAGCACTTAATGATTGGGAGATTAAGAGGGTCACTAACCTGTTTCAGCATCTTCATGCCTTCTCTGACTTATCCAATGAACCCGACAAGCCTATTTGGAGATTACATAACAAAAGAATGTTCACAGTAAAATCATGCTACTGGAGAAACAATACTGATCAATCACAAATTAGATTTTGGCCATGGAAGTTAGTTCGGAAGAACAAGATACCTTTAAAAGTATCATGTTTTGCTTGGTTGGTGTGCATAGGGCATGTTTGACTCATAAAGTGCTTTAGAGAAAAGGAGACAAAACTATTCAAGGTGCTTCATGAGTGATCAAGATGCAGACTCGAGGGCTCAGCTTACTGTTCTTACTAAAACACATCAAACCTTTTATAGGTGAGGTACTCAAGGAAATTCGATCAGCAACTCCAATTCAAGCTCTTTTCTCCTCACTTCTAAATAGGATTTCTGTTGGTTGTAGGAAGTCCTCAACCTATCTCTAATGTGTCTAACTTTCTCCATAGACTTAAGAACAGACTCGAGCCCTATCAAAGTTATCTAACCAACTTAAACTGCCTAATCGTAGATCTACGCCTCCAGCCATAGAGAGCCTCGACCGGAGACATTTGAACACTCGAATGATAACTGTTATTATAGGTATACTCAATCAAAGGAAAATTAGCATTCTGAATATCCTTGAAGTCGATCACAAAAGCTCTCAACTTATCCTCTATCCAATTCGCTTGACCGTTGCTCTTAGGGTGAAAAGTTTACTAAGCTTAACCTGAGTACCAAAGACTCTTTTGAAACAATCTCCAAAATTGAGATGTAAGCTGAGTACCTTGTTTGAAATGATAAACTGTGGAACACCACACGACTTAACCAACTCTCAAATGTAAAGGTTATCATTATCCTCAGCTGAATACGAGGTCTTAATGGGAAGAAAATGCATTGACTTAGTCATTCAGTCTGTAACCCCAAATTGAATCATATCAACGAGTACGAGGTAAACTCGTAATGAAGTTCATATTAAGGCCTTCTCATTTTTAGTTAAGAATCTCAATATCTTGAGCCAAACCTCTTGATTTTTGATGATCAACCTTCACTTTTTGAAAGTTAGGACACTTAGCCACAAACTCCACATCATTTGTCTTCATTCTATTCCATTATTAAAATTTCCTCAAATCATGATACATCTTCATGGATTCGGGGGGAGTAGAATGTCAAGAAATATGATTTCATACGTATTATATCCCTGAGCCAATTGACCTGGAGAACACATAAGTGACCTTGATAATGAAGCATTCCATCTTCTCCCTCCGGAGAAATTCTCAATGGCTCTTTCCAAAACTACTTTGTCCAACTCAATTGAAGTCATATCTCTATAAACTACTTTGTTCAACTCAATTGAAGTCATATCTCTATCTTGTTTTGCGTTTATATCCGACATGAGAGATGATTTCGAGCCATTGTGCCCTAGAACACCATAATCCTCTGAATCAACCAAATGGACACCCAAATGAGCTTGTCTATGCACATCATGAACTAACTCTTTTTTCATTCTTACCATGGGCAACACTATTCATGGATGATATACTAAAGCCTCGGCAACCACATTGGCCTTTCTCGAATGGGACAACACACTCATGTTATAATTTTTCAACAGTTTAAATCACTTCTTTTGGCAAAGATTTAGGTCCTTTTCCTTAAATACGTATTGGAAACTCTTGAGATCCATGAACGTATTCATATGCACACTATAGACATAGTGTTTCCATATCGTCAAACCAAACAACACAGCCGCTACTCCAAATCATGAGTTGGTAATTTTTTTCCTGCATCTTAAGTTGCGAAGTATATATTATCACCTTATCATGTTGCATCAGTATACAACCAATATCAATCCTTGAGGCATCACAGTATATAACAAAATCATCAGATGGTTTTGGCAAAGACAAAACAGGGGCGGAAGTAAGTTGATCTTTCAACTATTAGAAACTCCTCACAATTCATCTTCTTTTAAGTCGACGTGGTCAAATGCAAAGCAATAGGGATATCTTTTTCTAGATCGTCTATAGTATCCAGCTAAAGTCAATAAACTCTGAATATCTGGGTAAGGAAGAGGTCTAGGTCAATTCTTTTACTACCTGGGTCATCTTTGGATAAACTCGAATACCATCACCGGAAATGGTATTTCTATGGAATGCAACCAAACACAATCAAAACTCGCATTTGCTAAACCTAACAGACAATTGACAATTTTGGAGCACATGCAAGACAGTCCTCAAATGATCGGCATGCTCATCCTCAAGCAAGACCTAGATGTCACATGGCGAATAGAGTCCGGAGAAATCCTAAACAAGCCTCTTAGCATTAACGTGACTTAAGATACAAAAATCAATCATAAGAATGAAATGTGGAAGGTAAGTCTTTAAGTAAGTCTTATATAGCAAACCTCACATAAGAAGAATCTGAAACTAAAACTTGGAAAGCAGGAAATAAACCAAGTCCCTCACTAGTTCTTGTATTAATTATATTTGTACTAAGTTAGGTAATATAATTTGTTTGCTTCGGCTTGAGAGGGGGTGTTACAATCCTTGTTAGAAGCGGAATAGGTATACATAATCCTACTTTGAACATGAGTAAAAATAGAAATAGTAAATAGTATCCCACTTTCTAAAGGATTGTATACTTTATAAAAATAAGATTTTTGTATAATGTAAAGACACAATTAAATAATATCATTTTTCAATATTCCTTCAACAGCCAGCAAAAAGATTGAAGAGAAGGAAAAGATTCGAGGGGCAGAAGTGTAATCCCCTTTGTACATGCACCAGTCCGGGATGCCCTTGCCCAAATTCTAAATAGGTATGCTCCATATCTTTTTAAAACTTCTATTTTCTCCTTTTTATTATATAAATCGACATCTAGTTTTTGTTTCTTTGTTTGTCTATTTGGTTCCTATTTAGCTATTCGATATCAGTTGTAAAAAGAAATACATTGTAGGGAACTTTCTGCAAATTTGATTTGATCAAGTGGGAAATATCAAACACTTGTTCTTGAATTTTAAAAAAAAGTACAAATTTTAGTGGGCAACATTCCGAGACTTGGACAGAAAACGTGATTGTGTAAAACTTAAACTCATAAAATATATATATTAAAGTTTTGATCGTGTAA
>JAPFFP010108914.1:0-18864 GCA_026153255.1 Solanum medicagineum
AATATAAAGAACATAAAGTATATGATTCCAAAGTATATCTAAAGGTGGTCTCTTATCTTATACCCTAGTTCGATTTGAATTGTACTTCATATATGGTATTTGGTACCTTACATATTCAGTACATTATCTCATACTGAGTCCTTTGTAGGGGACCTGCATTTCATGCTGCAAATGCAGGCGCTAGTGGATCTCCCTATTAGAGTTTAGGACATCCAACTGCTGTTACTAAGCTCCAGGTTGCTTCGGAGCTTTATGTGTATTAATAGCTTATATATTTGCATTATACAGTTAATTCAGACGGGGCCTGTCCCGAACATGTACGGATACTTTCTCTTGCTAGAGGCTTTGTAGATTTTGTAAATTAAGGCGTGGTCATGTCTCGTACTTTAGAAATCGTGGCCCCAATGGCCTAGCTATACGCATATCCTTTTGAGCTTGTTAATACTGTTTAGCATCTTAGAAGCATGCCAAATATAGAAATCCCTTATAATGTTTATACAAAGTGCATAGATATAGGTTGGTTCTCCCGAGCCTTATCGGCAATGGGTGTCAGTCCACCCTAACGGGACTTTGGGGTGTAACATTGGTGAGTCCTCCACTTCCGGGACCTTAGTATATGTTTCTGTTATTATGTAATGAGACATTCTTCTTTATTTTCTATCTTGACTATGAGGGTGAGCGCGGTTGCTTTGTCTTGGCCACCGCTCTTATCTATGTAATAGAGGTGTTGTTAGACATCTATGTATCTATGATATGAATCTTGACTCTTTTGTCTCTTGATGTTGTTGTTATGCAAGCTTTCCTTAGTCCCTTGCCCTTGTTCCTAAACCTTTACAAGTTAAGTATAAATTTCTCTTCCTTAGCCCCAATTCCCCTTGTTCATGTTTCTTATAATGTTTTACATTGCTTCCGCGACCAAGGATATGTAATGATATATTATGAGGCTTGCTTGGGGCTCTTTCAGGTTCCCTATTCGCCGGTCACGTCTAGGCCCTAGGCTTGGGTCGTGACAAACTTGGTGTCAGAGCACTAGGTTGATAGATCCTTGGAGTCCAACACACCGCGTTGATTATAGTGTTATTCATGGTTGCATTGTGCACCACGACTATGAGTCGTAAATATGAGACATTTCAGAAAATGTTTCACTTCTTCATGATCCATATCATGCGATAGAGTTAGGTCCCCTAGGGCTTATTGCTAATCCCTGACTGTTACATTACAGGATATGTCTCAATCTACTTAGGACGGTGCTATGATGAATATGGAGATTTGCGATGCTCTATGGGAGGTGGCCAAAGCGCCGGCAAAATTGGCAACTCACCTCGGTCATCAAGTTAGTGCTCCAGAGACTTCTAGTGGTGAGAGGGGAGTCAACGAGGCCAAGAGGGCACATAATGTGGGTAAGTTCCAAAGCTCCAAGGGGAGAGATTGAGGTGGTCTGGTGCCTTGTGCTAGGTGCCCAAAATGTGATAGAGGTCATGATGGCCCATGATTGAGAGGTACCAATGCTTGTTATGGGTGTTGTAAAGTGGGTCATAAGTTAAAAGATTGTCTGTATGTTCTAAGGAAGCGTAAGGGTGGCAGACTTTTAGATTAAGATGGTCGTGTTGATCAAGTGGCTCGTGGAGGGGATGAGATGCCCGATGCTATTACCAATAAGTTGAGGTTTTCTTTGCTTTGTTGTGCATGTACTTTAGGCTCAGCATGCCACTATTTCTTCTCTATGCTTTTGGTTGTTAGTGGGGCTTCTTATGTGCCCTAGGTGTTGTATGCATCTTTGGTATCTATCCGTTTGTTGGGTGTATTGTTGCTAAAAGGTTTATAGATGTTGATCTATGTTTGTATTGCATTAGGTCTTGCTTTGTGGTTTGTTGGAGTTGGCATGGTGGATTTGGATATAACAATGTAATGGTTGCATGCATATTGTGTCTTCACGGATGGTAGGACCTATAGAGATAGCTCCCGATTCCCTGATGAACCCATCTTTGAATGGAAGGTTGTCAAATGGTAGCTAGGGGAGGTGGGTCCATTTCATGTCGTAAGGAACAATTGGTCTCTAAGGGGTTGTGTTTATCATCTTGTGAGAATTGGAGGTGTTGAACCTAAGTTGTTTTGTCTATAGAATTATTGTTGGTGGTAGATGAGGCTTTCAATGTCCTTTCTGATATTTTGAATTTGGTGTAGTGTCTTTTGGTTTGAGTAGTGCACTGGCTATGCCCATAAGTCACATGGGTAAGATCTTTACTCCCTACTATAATAGGTTTATGGTGCTTTTGTGATGACAATGTGGTTCGTTCCCTAATGTAATAGTGTATGCGAGTCATTTGAGGGTAGTTCTACAAGTTTAAGGAAGAAGGTTGGATGCTAGTAGGAGAGATGGAAATTGTGGTGGTAAGAGGTTACCTTCCTAGGTTTTGTGGTGCCGAGTGATGGTATTAAGATGGACCTTAGTAAGACGAAGGTGATTAGAGATTAGCCTAGACCTTTGACTTCATCGAATATTAGGAGCCTTTTGGGTTTAGTGGGCTATTATCAGAGATTATGAGTAGGTTCTCTTCCATTGTTGCTCCTATGACTTAGTTGACCATAAGTAAGGCCATGTGTGACCATCATTTTGAGTAGGGTGATTTGACAGGTTCGAGAGTTGTTATTTCTTGTGTTATTCCTTGCTGCTAGTATGATTCATGGGTATGAGGGTTGATCCTTGATTCCTTCCAATCAAGGAGACCCAAAACTATTTTCAAAAAAACCTATATGGATTTTGCTTACTTTAATTTGGGGTTTTGAATATTAAGATTCCTAAAATTCTATTGATGCATGGGTAGTGCTTATTTGATGCTTTTAATGTGATTTAAATCATCATATGAGGATTTACTTTGGGTTTATGAAATTATAAGTATGCATGTCCCCTTTATGAATTATTATGCATGAGAGATTACACTATGGATTTAAATGTGGAATTAATTACGTTTTCGCTTCAATTTCATATTATAAATTTTAGATTGAGTCTTAATTACCCATGTCATTCTCTCATTGATCATAGCATGTGCATTTACGTGCATGAATTATTTTGAGAAATTATGTTATGGGTTAAGTCCAATTTTCTTTTATGGTATGATTTTGACAAAATGTTGGTTATGACAATATTGTAATCACACATCTGTTTTGGGTTTGTCTCATTGAGCATTTGGGGTGCTTGCATCATTTTGTGTATGAATGGGCTATTCCTATACATGAATATTATGACTATGAAATTACAATTTTGGCATTTGAGCCTAAGTACAAATTATTATGAATGATTTTTGGCTTTTAAGCACAATTGCGTATTGAAATGAATTGGAAAATGACTATTGCCTCTTTGAATATATGTACATGCATATTACAAGTATTCTTGTGGGATGATGGCTTAGCTTGATGGGTTGGAGGTCTTGGCGTAGTTTGGCTATTTGCATAGCAAGTTTTCGATGAGTGTAGGACCCGTAAGGTTTTAATGTGATGGTTAAGGATGGTCAGTCTATGTGGTTAACTACACTGGTTTAGTCACTTCTCTAAGATTAATTTGAGGTTCAGGTTTTGTTCTCAAGTGTGGAAGAGGGTAGGTATATCCCTAAGTATCCTTTAGAACTAGGAATGATCATTTTGAATATTGGTGGAGTAGTGTTGGCTTTTGCACCGGTGGTGTTTGTCGGTTTCTTGAATAGGGCCTTAAAAACCCTACCTTGATATATTTGTGATGGTCTCTAGTGATGAGGCATTGATTTGTTTAGAGCTTGTGAATCATTTGGAGGTAGTGTTGCAAGTCTTGGAGGATGAGAGGTTGTTTCCTAAATATGATAGGTGTGTATTGTCAATAGCAAGAAAGTGGTTAGAATTCTTTAAGGATTATGAATGAGTGTGCATTATTTTTCCTCGGTAAGGCTAATGTTGTGGTCGGTGCTCTAGGTAGCCTAACATATTTGTTGATGGTGGCAAAGAGGAGACTAGTGGGGTCTATCGGTTGGTTAGATTAGAAGTTAAGCTGAGGGAAGTTGAACATGGTGGTGTAGCATTCTTAATGGTTCCAAATCTTCTTGGGTTAAGAGGTCTAGATTAGGCAAGGCGTTGATTCTGCCTCATTTGAGTTGGAAGTTTTGGGTGACAAGATGATAGAGTGGAGGTTGTCTCCCAAGAGGGAGATGGTGGTTATAGTACCAAATGGGTTAGGTATATTTAAGGTTGACAATTGAGTTGAGGATTGTGAGTCCTTATAGGGTGTAAAGGGAGGTTGGTTAGGTTGCATAAGTTTGGGAATTGCCTGTGGTATGGTTATGGTTTGTCCGGTTTTTCATGCTTTTAGGTTGAAGGGATGTGGTGATAACTCTAGTGTTATAGAACTTATAAGATTGTGGATTTGTGGGTGTTGTAGAGGATAAGTTTCCTTAGGAAGAGGTCCTGGTGGAGGTATTGGATGAGAGGATTGAAGAAGTTGATTGGTAAGGGGATAGTGTTCGTCAAGTCCCTTTAGAAGAATTGTCAAGTCGAAAGTATCTCTCTGGGAGTCGGAGCGGGAATGGAAAAGAAATATTCGTACCTCTTTCATTCTATTCGAGCTTATGATAGCATGTTGAACAGCTTTAGGTGACTTCAAGTCCTTTGCTTCAGCCCCTATGTTATTTGCATGCATCCATGTTCATGTTGACAAGTTCATGACGATTTTTGACACTTATATTGAGATTTTGAAAATGGTGTTTAAAATGTATTGTTGCATTCTTCTTGGGGCTAATTTGTTCATGATTACTCTTTTTATGTATGTTTCTTCGACATTTGGGATGAAAGTTCCCAAGGGAAAGATATTGAAACATACTATACTTGCCTAGGAATACCCCCATATTCGTAATTCCCCTTATATCTCAAGTCAGGGATATTTAAACACCCCTCCACGTAGCTCGAAAAGACCATATGATGCATTTTTTTTCAATATCTTACAATCCGTGTAGAATTTCACAAATCCAACCTCATATTCTTGTTCAGAGGGCAAAATTTAGTGGGAAAATGAGTACCTACAAAGTATACTTTGTCTATGCCAAGAAAAATGATTTTTAGTGAAATTTCGCAAAAACACTAGTTGTCCGCGACGCGGATCTGATGCGGACTAGTTCAAAAATTTCCAAAAATTATTCTTTTTTACTCTGGGACAATTGGTAGTAACCTATAACTATATAAACGAAAAGCTCTCATTCTTTAGCCGTTTTTAGCCCCAAAAACTCACCAAAAACCTCTCAAAATCCTCTCTATTCTTCATTATATTTTCCATTCATTCTCAAGGTTTTCAAGAAGTCCTGTGGGAATTCAAGGAAACCAAGTTAAGCCACAAGTCCTTCTCAAGATTCAAGAGTCCCCAAAACTCATCCGGATCTAAGGATTTCATTCAAGCTTCAAGCCTCCTTTTCAAATCTTCTTCAAGAAACTCTCCAAAGTCATGGTATGTAGGTTTTAGCCATTGGGTTCTTCCACCCATGGTTCCCTAATCTTCTTTTTACTCAATTTGCATGATTAAAAGTTGATTTTACAAATGGGTTTACTATTATGAACATGCTTATGAACTATGTTAAAGCAATATAAAGTCGTGATTGTTTTGCTACGTTTTGAGCTATAAATCTTAGGTCTATTGTAAGATTTGATGAGATATTTGTTGTATATTACTTGAGGGTGTTGCAGGTGTTGATTGATGGTTTTACAATGGATTTTTTGCATCATTTCATCTCTAAATTGCATGGTCTTATATCCCCATTACACACCCGCCAATTGTTTGATAAAATGTCCGGTTATGGGTTCTTGAGGAGTTGAAGGTGCAAACCATGAGATATGATATGATTAATGTTATGATAATGAAATGCACCTATGTACATGATAAATTCTATATAAAGTGTTGCATTAGACCATGCCCAATTCAGGTGAACTAAGAACCCGAATAACCTAGATAGGGGTTTGTACTCATCAACCTAGGGAAGTGTTTATACTTCTCCACCCGGTGATGGGGTGGCATCATTACTAACCTATGGGAGTTTGTACTCATCAACCTGGATGAGGGTTAGTACTCATACACCTAGGTGATGACATTATCACCAACCTAAATGAGTGTTAGTACTCATCCACCTAGGTGATGGGGCGGCATTATCACCAACCTAGATGAGGGTTAGTACTCATCCACCTAACTGATGGGGCAGCATCATCACTAACCTACCAAAGGGTTGTAATTTGGAAACCTAGCTTGGTCTCTTCTACACAAATGATATCCTATATGAGCATGAGTTACTTAAGCATGTTTTACTTATGTATTGATCATACATGTCATATTGCTATAGTATGTCTATTGCCTATTGTTATACATTTCTATTATGATGCTTAATTCTTGTTTGCATTGCATCCTACATACTTAGTACATTCAAACGTACTAACACATACTCTATGTCAACATGATATCACCATGTAGAAACCGATTTCCAAGTTGATGATCATCCTCCTCCACGTGGCAAGTTCAGTGTTATTCAAGCTAGTTGGTGAGTCCTCCAATTCGGGGACCTTAGTATATGTTCTCTTATTATGCAATGAGACATTCTTCTTTATTTTCTATCTTGACTATGAGGGTGAGCCCGGTTTCTTTGTCTTGGCCCCCACTCTTATCTATGTTGTAGTAGTATTGTTGGACATGCTATGTATCTATGATACGAATCTTGACTCTTTGTTCTTAATGTTGTTATGCAAGCTTTCCCTTAGTCCCTTGCCATTGATCCTAAACTTTTACATGTTACATAAGTATAAATCTCCCTCCTTTATCCCCAATTCCCCTTGTTCATGTTTCTTATTATGTTTTACATTGCTTCCGCGACCAAGAATGTGTAATGATATGTTATGACACTTGCTTGGGGGTCCTTCAGGTTCCCCATTCCCTGTCATGTCTATATCCTAGGCTTGGTTCATGAAAAAAGCCACCTCTCCAACCTCAAACCAACCAACTGGTAATCTACAACGTCTCCCATAAAGATCCTCAAAAGGAGCCATACCGATGCTAGAATGATAGCTATTGTTGTAGTCAAACTCAATCAAAAGATGGTAGTCATGCTTACTACCTCTCAACTCCAATACACATGCCCTAAGCATATCTTCAAGGGTTTGAATAGATTTTCGGCTTGGCCATCTGTTTGGGGGTGAAAGGTCGTACTAAGGTGAACTTTTGTGCCAAGACTTCTTTGAAAAGACCTCCAAAAGTGTGAGGTGAATTGTGAAGCACGATCTGATATGATGGACAAAGGAACCCCATGTAATCTCACTAACTCTTAGATGTACAACCTTGCATACTCTTCAGCCCATATATGGTCTTAACCGCTAGAAAGTGAGCCGATCTCATTATCCTATCAACCACCACCCAAATGGAATAAAATCCCTTTCTAGTCTTGGGCAACCCAACCAAAAAATCCATATTAATCACCTCCCACTCCCAAGTGGGAATCTCTATGTCTTGGGTTAGGCCACCCGGCCTTTGATATTCAGCTTTGACTTGTTGACAACTATGGCAACCGAAAATGAATTTGGCGATGTCTCTCTTCATGCCTCCCCACCAATACACATCTCTCAAGTGTCAACACATTTTGGTGGAACTAGGGTGGATAGAATAAGAAGAATTATGGGCCTCATCAAGGATATTCTCCCTCAAACCATCAACACAAGGTACACACAACCTACCTTGGTACATAAGGGCCCCATCTCTGCCTTGAGAGAAAACCTCCACTTTGCTCTATTTCACCCAGGCCTTCAATTCAAGCAAGAAGGAGTCAAGATCTTATTTTTCTATCACCTCATCAACCAATAAATACTTAGACACATCAACAACCGCAACACCATCATCTCCAACCTCTTCCAACCTAACCCCCAATCTATCCAATTGATGCACCTCCCTAGCCATTCCTTTATAACCACCATCAATATAAGCTAGGCTACCCATAGCCCCCTGACTCAAAGTATCCGCCACAACATTTGCCTTGCCCAGATGATAGTGTACACTCATATCATAGTCTTTAAGAAGTTCTAACCATCTCCTTTGCCTCAAGTTGAGATCCTTTTTAGTGAAGACATATTAGAGGCTCTTATGATCGGTAAACACACTCACATGCACCCCATACAAATAATGATGCCAAATCTTTAATGTAAACACAGCGGCGGCTAACTCTAGATCATGGGTAGGGTAGTTCTTTCATGTACCTTGAGTTGTCTAGAAGTATAAGTGATGACCTTACCACTTTGCATCAACACACAACCCAAACCAACCCGGGAAGCATCAACAATACACCACAAATCCCTCAAGCCCCTCCGGTAGTGACAATATAGGAGCAAACACAAGCTTGTCTTTCAATGTTTGGAAGCTCCTCTCACACTCATCGGTCCATACAAACTTAAACTTCTTTTCAGTCAATTTTGTCATAGGGGAAGCAGTGGAGGAGAACCTATTCACAAACCTTCTATAATAACCCGCTAAGCCTAAGAAGCTCCTAAGATTGGACGGGGTCAATGGTCTAGGACAATTTCTAATCACATTAGTTTTCTTAGGATTCACTTTAATACCATCCACCGACACCACATGACCCAAGAATGCAACCTTCTTCAACCAAAATTCTCACTTGTCATATTTCGCATACAATTTCTCCTCTCTCAGTCTTTGCAACACAACCCTCAAATTCCCCACATGCTCCTCCCTACTATGTTAATAAATCAAAATATCATTAATCAAAATCACAACAAAGGAATCAAGGTAAGGTTTGAAGACTCTATTTATTAGGTCCAAAAAGATGGTCGGTGTATTGGTCAACCCAAACGACATCACAACAAACTCATGATGCCCATATCTAGTCCAGAAGGCCATCTTGGGAATATCATACTCCCTCACCCTTACTTGATGATACCCGGAAGGAAGATCAATTTCAGAGAAGAAGCTAGCCCCTTGCAATTGGTCAAACAAGTCATCAATTCTTGCAAGAGGATATCTATTCTTGACGGTGATCCTATTGAGTAACCAGTAGTCAAATTTAATTCTAAGTGATGCATCCTTCTTTTTCACAAAAAACACCGGGCACCCCAAGGTGATTGACTAGGTATAATAAATCCCTTCTCCAACAAATCTTTCAATTGTTCCTAAAACTCCTTCAACTCCACCGAGGCTATATGGTAAGGGGGAATGGAGATAGGTTGAGTATCGGGGACGAGGTCTATACCAAAATCTACTTCCCTTTCGGGAGGAACACCGGGGAGGTCATTTGGGAAGTCATCAAAAAGCTCATTTACAATCGGAACTAACTCGACAGAACGGGCTTTAGACTCCACATCTCTAACCCTCACAAGATGATAAAGATACTCCTTAGAGATCAACTAACATACTTTAATAAATGAAATGAATCTACCCTTGACCACCACATCTTGACTTTCCAACTCAAGGACGAGTTCATTAGGGAATTGAAACTTGACCCTACGGGTTCTACAATCAATAAAAGCATAGTAGGCATGCAACCAATTCATCCCAAGAATGACATCAAAATCTACCATGTCTAATTCAACAAGATCACAAGGAAACAACTTATGCAAAATGCTAATAGGATTACTTCTATAAACTTTTCTAGCAATAATAGAGGAACCAATAGGAGTAGGCACTTCATATGACTCATGCAACAACTCGGGGTCAACATGGAAATTTTGGGCAACAAAGGGGGAAACAAAAGATAGAGTGGCACCCGGATGAATCAAAGCGTATACATAAAAGTCAAAGATTTTCAATATATAGGTAACAACATCCGGAACCTTACCAACCCCTTGCCTCCCATGTAGAGCATAAAACCGATTGTGCTTCAGGCACCACCTTGAGGACCACCTCTACCCAATGAAACCGCATTTGCACCCCAGCCCTTGCCACGATTTATTAGACAATCCACCTTCTTGTGACCAAGTATCCCACATTCAAAGCATGTATTAGAACCTTTCAAACATGGGCCTCCATTACTCCTTCCACATTTAGGGCACATATCAATAGGAGCCACCCCAATATCGTGAGGCCTAGGGAAGCCATTGGCAAACCCCCTATTAGTAGCATGAGAAGACACTTGGCCTTGATGATCTCTAGCACCCTTTTGGACTTTATCCTCAAATCTTGGCCTCATGCCCCCTTTTCTTCCTCAATTTCTCCACCTCTATTTGCTCAGCATAGGTCATCAACGAGATAAGTCCATGTCACTAATTAGCATGGTGGACCAACATTCTTCACTTACCAAGTCGGAGACCCCCATCATGAACTTATTCATCCTAGATATAGGATCGGCCACCAAATGAGGAGCATACTTTGAAAGTTGATTAAACTTGAGGGCATACTCTCTCACACTCATAGCACCTTGTTTCAAGTTCATGAACTCTAACAACTTAGCTTCCCTAAGCTCAAGTGGGAAAACTGATTAAGGAAAGCCAATTTGAACTCCTCCTAAAGCACCACATTACCTATTCTCTTATCACCCATTGATCATGCCATATTTGGGATGCCCCTTTTCAGTTAGTACGCCACCAACTCCGCCTTTTCATTTGGACAAACACCCATGATATTCAAGATCTTGTAGACCTCAACAATAAGCTCTTGTGGATTTTTCTTCATCCACCTTTGACCCATAGAACACCGGAGGATTCAACCTCATGAAGTCCCTTACCCTAGCCCCGGGGTTGTAGCATGAGGGGCTTGGGCCCCTTTATTGACTTGGTTGGCCATAACTTGGGCAAGCATAGTGAGAGCATCCTAGAGCTCACCATTGGTAGCCTCCTACTCATAGTCATGGTGCGCTTCACGACCATGAATAGAACTCTAATCGACGTGGTGTGCTGGACTCTAAGGATCTATCAACCTAATACTCTGATACCAAGTTTGTTACAACCCAAGCCTAAGGCCTAAACGTGACATGGCTAATGGAGAACCCGAAGAAACCCCAATGAAGCCTCTTATTTTATCATTACATATCATTGGTCGTGGAAGCATGTAAAAGACACCAAGAGTAAGAATAGGGGGCAAAGGGGCTAAGGGGAAAACTTTCATAATATCATAATCAAGAGACAAGGAGTCAAAGCTCATATATATGTATTAGAGGTGTTTGTTTGACATGATATACATCTATGATATGAAGAATATCTCAATACATAATAAGATCAACATACACTAAGGTCCCCAAAGTGGAGGACTCAACAACTAGTTTGAGTAGCACTGAACTAGCCACGTGGAGGAGGATGATCTACTTAGGCACTGGTTCCTACATGGTCATATCATGTAGGCAAGAGTATGCATTATACGTGAATGTACTAAGTATGTTGGATGCAATGCAACAAGAATTAGGCATCATAGTCAAAATACGTAACAAGCAACAAAATATACCAATATGGCATGTATGATCAATGCATAAGTAAAATATGCTTAAGTAGCTCATGCTCATATAGGGTATCATATGTGTAGAAGAGACCAAGCTAGATTTTCAAGGTACAAACCCCTTGGTTGGTTGATGATGGTTTTAACCCATCATCCCGGTGGTGTGGTACAAACCCCTCACATTGTTGATGGTAATCACACCTTATCACCACAATGGTGAAGTACAAACTCCTTACATGGTTGATGTACAACCCCACCTCGGTTAATGAGTACAAACCCCTACCTGGGTTACCCAGGCTCTTGTCTCCCCCAATCGGGCATGGTCTAATGTAACACTTTATATAGAGTATATCGTACATATAAGCTCATTTTATCACCATTTAGTCAATCATATCATATCTCATACTTTGGACCTTCAACTCCTCAAGAAACCACATCTGAACATTTTATCAAACACTTAGAGGGTGTGTAATGCTAGAACAAAACCAAGAAAAATAGAGATGAAATCATGCAAGAAAATCCATTGTAAAACTATCCGTCAACACTTCGCAACACCCTCAAGCAGCATACATCCAAACACTCCTCAAATCTTACAATAGATCAAAAATTTATAGCTAAAAACATAGCAAAACAGTCACAATTTAACATAGCTTTAACATAGTGTGCAGTGAATTTCATAATAAGCAAGACCCATTTGTATATCAACTTTAAATCATGCAATTTGGGTTAAAGGAGGCTTGGGTATCATGGGTGAAATGAACCCATGAAATAAACCCACATACCTTAGCTTGGAGATGAGTTTGCTGAAGATTGGAGATGGAGACTTGAATCTTGAAGAAGAGCCTTGAAGGAAATCCTTAGTTCTGAATGAGGGTTTGAGACTTAAATTTTAGAGTGAAAATATGGCTACGTGTTTGAGTGAGTATTGGGGAGTGTTTAGGAGGATGATTTGAAGGTGAAATAAGGCTAAGTATAGGTAAAAACTCGTTTGGGAACACTTAGGGCCAAGACTTAGAAGCCTTGGACCAAACTAAAAAAACAGGCACCTTTTTACATTGGTGTGCTTCGCGTGGGAGTGGCGGATTCCTCTTTAGAATTACCACCTTGAAAAATTATAATTGCTAGTCTTTCGCTCTTAAATTGGGGTTAGACCCTTGCCCCCTAATTTTGACCCCCTGAACATGAATATGAAGTCAGATTTTTGATATCGCATATGAATTTTGAGATATATAGAATTTAATATCCCAAGCATTTCGAGGCTCATTTTCGGCCACTTTTTGGGATCGTTTCAATCAGAGCTTCCACTAGCTTCTTCTTCAATAATTTGAAGGCCTGCAAACAAGAAGCATCAAGGTTAAAGGGTACCTCCTTGTCCAGGAGGACACATCGGTTTTGCAATTTTGGAGAAGTCCTTAATAAATCTGCAGTAGAACCTCGCATGAAAAGCTACCCCCACCGGTGTCACAGAAAACTTTGGACTCCCTTAACTGACATCGGTGGGGGTAGCTTTTCTATCACTTCAATTTTCTTTCTATCCATCTCTAAACCATGCTTGCATACCTTGTACCCCAGGACTATCCCCTCCTTAACCAGGAAGTGACATTTCTCCTTATTAAGAACAAGGCTAGTCTTTTCACATCTTGCGGGCACTCTGTCTAGATTTTGCAGACACATCTCAATGGATTCACCAAAGACAAAGAAATCATCCATAAACACCTCTACAAAGTCTGCCACCATTTCATGGAATAAGGACATCATGCACCTTTGGAAAGTGGTTGGTGCATTGCATAAAACAAAGGGCGTGCATTTGAAAGCATAAGTTCCATATGAACATGGGAAGGTTATCTTCTCTTGGTCGTCGGGTGCAACAGTGATTTGGTTGTACCCTGAGTATCCATCCAAGAAGCAGTAGTATTCTTGCTCAGCAAGTTTTCTCTAGTATTTGATCAATGAAGGGCACTGGGTAGTGGTCTTTTCCGGTGGCATCATTCAACTTTCTATAATCCATGTAGATACGCGACCCTATCACGATTTTGGTTAGGATCATCTCATTCTTGTCATGTGACAACCGCGATCCCTACTTTCTTGGGTATATATTACACTGGACTTACCTACTTGTTGTCTGAGATGGAGAAGATGATCCCCGCATCCAACCACCTGATCACTTCCTTCGTCACTACCTCTTTCATGATTGGATTTAATCTTCTCTGTAGTTGGCCCACTGGCTTGTGACCTTCTTTCATGAAAATCCTGTGCAAACACAGGGTTGGGCTAATACCATGGATATCTGATATTTGCCAACCCATTTTTCTCTTCCTTTTCTTTAGAATAGCCACAGCAGCATCCACCAGGGCTGTAGTTGATGAAGTAGACAAGATTACAAGTGAAGTATTATTTTCACCAAGAAATTATACCTGAGATGTGATGGCAATGGCTTCAACTCAAGCTGAGGAGCTTCTTCAATTGATGGTTTGGGTAGTGGTCCCAACACCCTATTTAATGGCTCAGCTACTTTCTTTAGCATGCTGACATTGTGAGTGTTCACCACACTTTCTATTTCCCTGGCCTCTGCATCATCCACTAGCCGTTGATTTAGTAATACTCAGGCTAGTGGGTATGTGATCTCCACTTAGCTCACTGCAGTCACAGTATCTATCACTGTGATGGCTGCCAAATCTTCATATCCAGTCGGCAGCTTCATTGCTTTGTTAACATCAAATACCTCGACTTTATCATGGGCTCTCATGGTGAGCCTCCCTGCTCCTACATCAATTGATGCCTCTCCTGTAGCTACGAACGGGCGCCCAAGGATGAATGTGACCTTAGGGTATAGTTAAATATCCAAGATGAAAATGAGGGATGTCACTTTGACTAAGACATCCTCAATCACACCATCTGGACTTACCATAGAACGATCCGCCAATTGTAAGACAATAGTGGTGGCTTTGCTCTCCCAAGCCCAACTTCAAGAACATGAAACTGGGCATGAGGTTGATACTTGCACCTAGATCACACAAACCTCTTGCATTCAGATAGTTCCAAATGGTTACTTGCATAGTAAAGCTCCCACGATCCTTCAACATAGCTGGCAAGTGAGATCTATTAAGAATTCTGGAGCTACAAGCCTCCGTGAGTGCCACAATCTCATATTTAGCCAACTTATTCTTATTGGCAACAATGTCCTTGACATACTTGGCAACTCTAGGATCCCCTGCAAAACTTCAATCAAAGGTAAGTTAATTGTACCTACTTTAGGAGCCCGATGAATTCCTGGAAATAGTCATCCTCCTTCTTATTTCTCAACTTCTGTGGAAATTGAGGGAGAGCTTTAGGCAGTGGATTTGCCTCATTAGTAGTTGAGTTGGGATTGCTAGCCTCATTGTTCTGTGCAGTGCTTTGTTCAGCCTCATCTTTCTTCTTTGGGACCAACTCAGTCAAAAGCCTCCCGCTTCTCATGCTGACTGCATTAACTGGCTTAGGGTTGGGGTCAGTGGTACGTGCCAGGCCTCTTTAAGGCCTAGAGTTCATAGTGCTAGCCAACTGCCCCAACTATTTCTCCAAATTCTGCAGACCCTGCTTGTTCCTCTGAGGCCTCCTTAAGGCCTAGAGTTCATAGTGCTAGCCAACTGCCCCAACTGTTTCTCCAAATTTTGCAGACCCTGCTTGTTCCTCTGAATATCCTCTTCCTGTCTATTCTGGTTTGCCAGAATGTACCTCAAAACTTTACGGTCAGTCATATTGTTCGGGTTAGCCTACTTTGCAGGCTGCTGCATCTGCTAGTTATAGTAGGCATTACCACCCTGTGGTCTCTGTTGAGGTGGCCCTTGGTTTTGATGATTACCACCCCAAGAGAAGTTAGGGTGGTTCCTCCAAATCGGGTTATATAAGTTCCTGAAGCCTTCATAGCCCCCTTTGTTGGCATTACCCATAAAATTTACCACTTCGGGATTAGCTCCACGGAATTTAGCAATATGGTCACCTCCCCCACAAACATCATACTAGCCATTTTGTTGTTGTTGTACCATATTGACTGGGGCTAGTTGTTGACCCATTGCTACCGGTGCTTGTTGTTGCTGACCCAATGCCAGATTGTTGAAGTGAGTGGTCATCATGTTTTGCATGGTTGATATCTAAGCCTGCAGGATAGATATAGTATTAATCTCCAACACGTCGGCCTGCTTTTGGACTACCGGTTAGCTTGATCCTCCATTACATTTCGGGTTTCCTTGTGCAATCTGATTAAGAAGAGCATACAATTCATCATATGTCTTCTCCAATGCCTGTCTATCTGTAGCTTAATCAAGGAGAATATTGGTATTGGGTTCCAATCTTTCAATAAAGGTATGGACTAACACCTCATTATCTTAAAAATGGTGAGGACAACTTATCAAAAGAGTTTTAAACCTATCCCAAGCTTGATACAGATTTTCTCCAAGCCTTTGCTTGAATTATAGAATCTCACTCCTGAGTTTGGTTGTCTTACAAAATGAAAAGAATCTCATGAGGAACTTGCGAGCAAGATCATCCTAGGATGTGATAGAGTTTGGTGGCTCAATTTGTAGACACCTTAGTGCTTCCCTCAGCAGTGGAAGGGAAATAAGGTCATCCTCACATAATCTCTATTCACCCTCGTTGGAATGAATGTATCAGCTATTTCTAGGAAGTTCTGAAGATGGACCTGTGGGTTTTCATGTGGTAGCTCGGTTAATTTTCCAGTAGAGTGTAGTAACTGGACCATGTTCTGCTTAAGTTCCCACTGACCACAGGTCTCAGGATTAAGGATGTAGCTAGTGATATAAGTGGTTCTCGGGATTGCCACATCCCGAACTGGACTTGGTACCGATGGTCTAGCTGCTGGTGGTGTAGGTGGATTTCCTTCTGCCATATCCTCTCCAAAAAGATCAGTTTCTACTTTATTATTCTCGATCCTTATATTCAATGAGTTCAATCGGTGGAGTTTGAAATAATACCCTTGCTCTCCTATTAGATTGACAAAAGTAAGAATTTTGATCTTCCAGTATGGCAGCCAATTACCTGTAAAAAAATATGAATAAGATCTAATGTAGCGAACACCACAAATATAACAACACAAGAAATCAACCAATTTAACTTCGAATCCCGAAAATGACACCAAAATCATGTTGCTCCCCAGCGCATGCAAGTGTACATGATCTAACCAGCAATAAAATGGCCTTAATTAAGGGGCTGGGATGTCGAACCCAAGGGATTTAATTGAAATCGGCAAACAATCCAAGCTATAACATTTGAAGTGTTTTTATTAAAATAATGAAGAGTTTTGTGCAAAGAAATTACATAACTAAGTAACTTCTACTCTAAACTAGTTTTTTGTTGCAAAGATATCAATTAAAGAGAAATTTCGGGATTGTAACCTTAACGATGCCATTTAGTCTCAAAGTTTGCACCTATATCTGGGTTCGTAACTACTGATTCATGGGATTAAAATTACCTAAGTAGGGTCGCACGCCTCTGCCTACCTACCATTATTGACTGCCTAACTACATCGTTGAGTAGGGATAGACAAACCAATAAAAGTGCTTTAATGTGATCTTCCCATATTATGAACCAAGTGAGGTGCAAGGGTAGTTGTCATGAGTCTCCTTTACACAAATCAACCTAGTTTACTAGTCGAAAAAGCTCTCTATATTACTGCGTTCTATTCACTCCAACATCTCTCAAATCTATAGTGAACAACTAATTTACCTCCAAGTTGGCCAGACTATAAATTATAGATAAAAGTAATACGGGAGTAGTCAAAAGGAACCTATTAATAAATGTCAAAATTCAAGAACTAAACATTGTTTGTGGCTACAACTCCAGAATATGGAGACTTAGCCACTCATAGTAACTATGTACATCATGAATGAACTAGAAAATGTTAACAACAAAGAAATAATGATAAAACTAACCAAATTAACCTTAGAGAAAAGTTTACAATCATCTCTCTTAGTTCTTGCATAAAAACCAATATGTGAAAAACTTAAAGTTTATGAGAAAATATAACTTAAAATTTTGTAACTCAATTTTTCCCTTCGCAATCCACAAGTCCGCAACGCGAACTGACTCTCTAGGTTGGGTTTTCGCTTATTTTGCTGATTGAACCACTTTGCTCAACCTTTGCACAAGTCCGTGACGCGGACAGTGCCCTTTTTTCCTGTTTTGCACCTTTTTTCCTTCCTTTTTAGCTTGCACAGCTTTATCCCAAGTCTGTGACACACATTTGAGTATTTTTGCTAATTCAGCTCATTTTTATCATCTAAATCTCGGGTTGTGTTCTTCATTCAACTCCACGTGTGACTCCGCACTAGCATAATCTGATCAAAACCTGCAAAAACACAACCAAATAGTGCACTTTGCCCTGGATTAGCAAAATAAGAGAGATCAAACTAAAAATGCCTGGACTTTATGAATTTACCCTCTAGCTGGGCTCTATTTATGGGTATTCTTGGCTAATTCAGCATATAAATACGCTTAAGATCAAAAGCTAAGCAAACAACTGGACCTAAGAAACTATTGGGTAAAGATTAATCAAGCAAAGGAGCAAGGATAGAGGATGTGGGAATCAATCAAAACTCAATCGATCCATTATACTTAGCATCAAATTAACTCTATGGGTAGGCTAGATTGCTTGTAATCATCCTCGGCTAGAATAGGTAATATTTTGCAAGAGCCAGCTACAGCCTCTTATGTGAGCCACTCAAAGAAATACTTGGCTTGAGAACCTCAAAGCAAAACTCCCAAGATCTTAGCCTTTGAGTCCCTTTTGAGGCTCTCAACACATAAACCTATGACCATCATGCAATCCTCCACACTTGCTAAAGCAATAATTGAAGATCTAAGCTCGATTCAAGTAGCTACCTCAAATCTAAGTTATACAAGAAGATATGCATAAGCCCATAAACCAATTCAAACAATTAAAGCTTTAGGAGAAAACCTCTCAATTTTGCAAGTAAATCATCAACTAAGCATGAAAGTAAGAGAAATAATCAAGACTCATATATAATTTATAATCAAAGCTCAATTAAATCTACAAATTTAGCCTTCAAGAATAAGGAAAGAAAGAGCGAGTGACAGATAAATACAAATGTATCCCACACACTTCAATCCACTCAAGGATTTGTAGAAAACTTGCTTTAAATCTTCACCCTAAACTAAATCTACACTAAGGTGTGTTTTCTTCTTCAAGAGTGTATGTATTCTCTCTTTTGAAACCAATTGTATCTCCTCTAAAGAACAAGGGTAGTGAGTGAGTCTATATCATTTTTGGGACTGAAAATGGTGAATTTCTAGAACTGCCCTGACACCGATCATTGTAACATTCCACCATCGCGCTCAGCATTCCGCGATCGCGGAGGTTGTATGTCATTGTGTTCTGCGTTCGTGCCTGGGCAAAATGCGTTCATGCTTCTTTGCATGTCACAGATTTG
>JAPFFP010108933.1:0-18860 GCA_026153255.1 Solanum medicagineum
CTTGATGGTTCATGCTTATCACATATCAAGTGTACCCCTCTCTAGCAAAAGATATTTGAAAATCTTGTCATATCATTCAATATGCATTATTTTCATGAATGAAGTGAGTCCAAGAATTTCAAGAAAATATATTTTATTTTAAATGCATTATTTTAGAATAGTTTCAAAAAAGTATATTCTTGTTTTTTATGCATGAATTTCAAAGTTTAAATAAAGTCAAGTGTTTTGAGATATCATTGAGAAGAGTTTGAAAAGGGCCTGAATGATTCCAAATACATTATTTTATAGTAAAGAACATAGTTGCTTTTAAATAAAAGCAATATTAGTTATGAGAAAGCAAAGCCCAAATTAAAGAAAGTATGTTGAGCTAAGCTCCAAGTATTACCTTTTTAGATTTTCCCTAAAGCGGGACACCTTTAAAGTTATTGAGCATAGTGCGTATTATGAGAGAAGTATTGATCACTCATTAGATACGAGTTTAGATAACTCTAGCTCTATAAACTACATAGGGGTTGGATCATACCATAATTCAAGCGATTGCTCATTTACCTCTAAGAAGGCTTAGTAGATGGATTATTAAATTAAGCCCATCCTTTACTATGTCAAAGTATTGGATTGCTTTGGCAACATGGAAAAGACGTTGCATTATCACGAGGTTTATAGTGATGGTTGTTGGTTAGAGAAACTCCACAATTAAAGTACCATTTTAGAAAGTTATATATGTTGCATTATTGCATATCTCGTAAAATTTTACATGTTTTCCTTACATACGCATTTGTAGCGATCCGTTAGGTCATTTAAATAATTATTCTTCTTACTTTTATGAAATATCCTTCTCATAAATTTTAAATGAGATTTTTGGAATTTTTGATAACTTTAATATTTAGTTGAGGAGTAATTTTAGATAATTAATTTAATTAGTAAGTTAAGGTGGTAAAAGTCAACATTAGTGGTTGTGCACTACCTCCACTTGAGAATGTCCACTTGAAAATATCCTCCATTTGAGAATGTCAGGTGAGTTTCTTTTTCCCCTTAAAGTCAATGGTTTCAGACTTAGGATTTGATTACTCCTAAGATAAACAATAGTATAGTACGTAGTTCGTAGAGACAAACAAGTTTGCTCCAGGTAGTTATGCAATTTCTATTGAATGTTTCTTTATTTTACTAAGCATTGTTGGTCAAATAATTAAATTAGTACTTAGGTATATATGATTTGTGGAAAGAGAATTGGAATTGTGATGGAGAAAGTTGCAGAAGAATCTGCTGGATGTTGCAACCGTCTTCTACCTTTTCTTTGTATAACACGTGTTGATCTTAAATTAAAAAAGAAGTGCAGTATTTCTTTATGTGAGAAAAGTTTTCTAAGAACAACAATCACTTAATTGTTTTTTTTATATGTTATATAGATGCCTTTCCAGCATCTTTACGTTCTGGTCAGTGCTTTTAGTTCTTCGTTTATGTGAACTTCATACCATATGGTGCGTCTTCAGATATTAATATATATGTGTACATATATATATATGTGTATGTGTGTGTGTATATTTTCGTATTAATATTGAGATTTTGTATTATATGAACACCATTACCTTTAACATCATTAGGGGAAAAAGTTCAGTAAGGTCTAGAAATTGATTGGGAGGAACAGTGGATCCTCGCCAAACTACACCAACATCCATGGAAGCAACAGGGGGAGGTCAACTTCCAACAAACCACTAGACTAAAGGAGAGAGCAACAACACATAACACCAGATTCCCGTATGATGGGAAAAGAGAACAGGCAAATGGAAAGTGAATCTTTCAAAGATATCCTATTGAAACCCTACAAGAGGAGGACAAGAAAAATGTGATGAAAACTGTGAAGAAAATAGCAATAAAACAATAGAACTTCACACGAGGTCACCGATGAAAACTGCACACCCTAATAGAGGACAAGAGGCAAATCCATAGACCTTGGAGCTACTCAGTAATTATCAAAATGATGGGACGGAAACTTAATCATGTCTACCTAAAAAAAACTATCATCACTAAGGAAAATCGATGAAGACATCATATTAGTTGATCTAGGAAATGATCACTATATAGTTAAGCTACAAAAAGAGGAAAGGGGTGGTGAAAACATTGGGCAAACTGGTGAGGATAGACATATGCACATCGGCTACATTAAGTGGAAATATGCCCGTATTTGTGTGGAAGTACCTTTAGGCATTTCAATTATAAAAAAGATAATAATAGGGAAATACGAACAAAAAAATATATACCAAGGGGAAACTATAATGTGCTCAACATGCGGGGTTTTAGGACCCACAAACACAAGTTGTCCACAAAAAATGCCAAATTCAACATCAACAAATGTGGAAACCCAGAGACACAAAGACGAAGGCAGCACCCAAAATCCACAACCACGAGCCACTCCACACCAACAAAACACTACATAGGAAGAGGGGTGTAAAATAATGGAATTTTTCAAGTGGAGAAACCTGCAAAAAAGGCACAACATCACCGGCTAGAATATCTGGGTATAAACGTTAAAATCTTCAATGCGGACACAGGTAAATACCTTGAATCCCAAACTTATTGATATAGAAAAAGCAACCATTATAATGTAGGATCAACAAACACTAAACTACAATCAAATCTGGCAAAATCAATTCGCTAGAACCAAACGCTCCGGCACTACCACTACTAGGGAAACGAAAGAATGATGTCATAAATGACGACACAACCCCATACGTTAGCCAAAACAAAATGGAAAAAAATCAGTCACCAAACCCCATAGTGCTGACTCTAGAAATAAAGATGATATGTCAAGGGAAGACAGAGGGACACATATCCCCAAATTGACCCCTAAAGTAACCCCTACTAAGCTTCCCCAAGAAGCAATTACAAGGCAAACAAATGGAAATAATAAATCCATCGTGGCCATAGCTGAAGGACAAAATGTCCAATGCAACCCAACAAAGTTAAGCCTAACTAGAACAGACTCTGTGCAAGCAGTGCTAGACAAATCCTTTATCACTCAATCAAATATCTCTAACACTACCAATCGACGCCTCCTTTCCTTTAACAAAATTGGCAAATCTCAACCCTCAGGCAATAATGAGAAGATATTATGTATCAGTGACTCCTCTGAGCAAGTAGTACCCAACATAAAAAATCTATCCACAGATCCGATATTACCAAATTTAGAAAATTCCTCTAAAATAACCACCTTAAACCTTGAAATTAAATAAAGGAGACTTAAGGAGACCTGAAGGAATTACTTGAGTGCCTGAGTCTTCCATGAAACCTCTTGAGAATCTCCACGACCCAAGCCTAGGTCCTAGACGTGATCGGTTAATGGGGAACCCAAAGGAACCCAAACAAGCCTCATAGCATATCATTACACATCCTTGGTCGCGGAAGGAATTAAAATGACAAATAGAGATAAGCATAAATAAGGGGAATTGGGACTAAGGGAATAAGAGAGAAAGAGAGAGTATTACTTAAATATCATAGATGAGTCAAGCTTAAGCATAATACACAACTTGTCCAACAACACCGTTAAACATAGATACTTAGCTTGGGCCAAGACAAGATGACTCACCCTCATTGTCAAAGCAACAATAAAGAAGAGAGAATCAATACATAGCATAAGAAATGTGAATCAATGTCTCCAGAATGGAGGACTTACCAACTAGCTTGAGAGACAACCGTACTAATCACATAAAGGAGAAGGATGGCCAAATGGAGCTCTGGTTCCTACATGGTAACATCATGTAGGTATAGAGTGTGCGTTAGTACGTTTGAATGTACCAAGTATGTAGGATGCAATGAAATAAGAGATAGGCAACATAGTCAAAATGCATAATAATAACCAATAGATAGCATAGTAGCAATATAACATATATGAAGGATGCTTGAAGTAAAACATGCCTATATAGAAGATATTACGTAGCTAAGAAGAGACCATCATCATAGACCAAGCAACTAGTACTCGAAATTCGAGGCTTAGCACCCCCTTGGTAGTGATCGAGATTCGACCCCCTTAACAAGGTTAATGGACTTAACACCCTCCATCAAAGTGGTCAAGGTACCAACCCCTCAACAAGGTTAATGAACTTAACACCCTCGATCAAAGTGTTCAAGGTACCAACCCCTTAACAAGGTTAATGAACTTAAGACCCTCCATCAAAGTGGTCAAGGTACCAACCCCAAACAAGGTTAATGGACTTAACACCCTCCATGAAAGTGGTCAAGGTACCAACCCCCGACAAGGTTAATGGACTTAACACCCTCCATTAAAGTGGTCAAGGTACCAACCCCTCAACAAGGTTGATGGACTTAACACCCTCCATTAAAGTGGTCAAGGTACCAACTCCTCAACAAGGTTAATGGACTAAACACCCTCCATCAAAGTGGTTAAGGTACCAACCCCTCAGAAAGGTTATGGTCAACATGTAATATTATAGAAACTTATCATGAGATTGATATACATACAATATACATTCATCATTAAAAAGTCATATATCTTATATGCCAAGCTTTAGGCCATCAACAACTTAAGAATCATAAACCGGACATTTTTTCACACACTTGGCAAGTGTGTATTGTTAGTGTAAAATCATGCAATTCAAGAGTGAAAACTGATGTCATGTCAAAATACAACACATTCAATGCCTAAAACAAGGGATTTTGTGAGTTCTTAATGCAACTTTTTATGCTTTTTATGTGTTTTTGTGTTGTTCTTGCAAAAAAGTTAGGTTGGCACGATTTTGAAGGAAAATTGTAGATTTTGCTGAACCATAAGATATACGAGTTCATCTATGAGTCCTACCCCAACCTATGAGTCGTAGGGTGTCATTGTAGCAAGAAACAAGGACCAAGAATCAGTAATCTGCTAAGTGGAGGTCAACCCTATGAGGCCACCCTACTAGTCGTAGGTCTCACTACGACTCGTATAGGTGTACTCATAGTAGGAAATAGAGAACCCAAACTTTGGATCAACAACTGAAGGCCTAGACTACGAGAGAAGAATACTAATTGTAGCCCAAGCTATGACTCATACCAGTGGGTCGTACCAGTTGAGTCTAAGATGTCAAGAACATGATACGAGACCTCTATTATGACTCGTAGGTCACCCTATGAGTCATACCGGTGAGGCGTACCAGCTGCCAACTATCTTTCCTGTTTTATTTTTAGGGTTAAACTTGTAACTATTATAAATACTTTAAGTTAGGTTTTATTTGAGAGAAGAATGGGATTCCAGCTTTGGAGACATTGAATGTGCCTTTGAATATTCTCAAGAATATTTTAGGGTTCTAGCAAAGTTCTTCATTTTTCTCTTAGAAAACTCAGTTTTAGGGATTGCAAATCTTGTTTGTACTTATTGTAAAATCTATCAAGCTTGTGGTTTGCAACTTGTGGTCTCTTCAATCTTCATTGCTTTGGGTAAAATTCTCAATCATGTCTTGTATTTGCATTTTTGTTGGTTTTGCCTTAGCCATGAGTAGCTAACCACCCACAACTTGGGGTTGTGGGAACAAAGGGTAGTTGACTTGAGATGACCTAGGTTTGTGCATTTCTATGATTGGGGTTTTGCAAGTATTGTCTATTTTTCTTCATTATGATTGTTGTTTGGTAGTGGCCAACACCAAAACCTGCCTACTCTCACAATTCTGACAAGGTAGTGGCGAATAGGAAAAGGTAAATAGATGAAAGGATTCAATTGATGTGTGCTCGTCTAATCAACTAAACTTGACCAAGGGGAGGTTGACTGGGACAATAGGTAATGGTTAGTTGGCACACCATGGTCGCCGACTAAGCGCCATGGTGAAATTCGACCTTCACCTTCACAAGAGGGCTAGTAGAACCTAAGTTACCATCCTGCATGCGAATCTCTAATTGTAGTTATGTTATCTAGCTTAATCGATTCAACGAAGAATGGGGAACACAATTCCCAAATTGTCCCAACTTGATTTCACTATTAGCCAGTTCAAGTATTAATTTCTAGACTCTTTTGTATTTTATTTTTGTTTTTATTTTTGTTGTTTGATTTTAATTGCAGGGTGTACTAGGTTATATGCCAACACAAGCAACCAAGGTAATCCCTTAGATCCGATTAGTTTGGAGATCCATCGACTCTTCAGAAGAATGGCTGAAGTGAATGAGGATATCGTGGTTGAGGAAGAAATAAATATGAATGATGATATGGGAAGAGAGGGGAATCCACCACCAAGGGATAATAGGCAACAACTTAGGGACTTCAACGAGAACGCTTATGGATGGAATTAATATCACTTGAACCCTATGGCTATGGGCGTTACTAGTGCTATAGTGTTGCCTTCACTACCGGCAAACACTAAATTTTGAGTGTCAACCGGATTACTTCAAATGATTTAAAACTATGGGTTATTCACAGGACTACCTTCAAAGGATCCCTACCTTCATCTCCATAATATGGTTTTAGTTTGCAAGAGTGTTATGGGGGCACAAAATCTTTCTCTTGATGTCGTTGTTTTTCGGGTGTTTCCATTGTCATTGACTGGGAATGCAACTATTTCGTTGTCTGAGCTTCCTCTGGGTACAATTACAAGTTGGGCAAAACTTCAGAGAGTATTTCTTGAAAAATATTTCCCAAGATCTAAGAAGTTAAACCAAAAGGATCAAATAAACAACTTTGAGCAATTGTCGGGTGACTCTATTAGCACAACATGGGAGAGATTTACCAAATGCTTGAGGATGGTCCTCGATCTCAAGATTGTTGGTGATGCTTTGGTTGACATTTTCTATCAGGCACTTGATGAGAATAGTCAAGCTTGCACTGGCACAATCATGGGAGGCATGTTTCTTGACCAACATTTTGCATTGATAGTCTCAAGGATGGACCAAGTGGTTAAAACCAATAGAGCATGGTGTCAACAAGAGCGATGTGCAATGAAAACTTCTTGTGCGGTCATCACCAACAATGAGCAAGAAAAGGTTAATGAAGAGATTATGGAGCAACTTGCTCAACTTCGCACAAGTATGGACTTGGTCTTGAACCAAAACCAAGAAAGTGCCAAAGCGCTCACTCACCAACCTCCTAAGGCTCCCATCTATGAAGGTCTATTCTTTGATGAAGATTCTTGTTTGTGAGTAATCAAGGGGCGGGTTTCCGGAATAACCCCCAAGGGACAACTCAGACTATTAGAGGTAAGGTTCCGGGAATCAAGGTCGAAACTACAACCATGATGGTGCTTATAGAGATAACTGAGGTGGTTACTATGAAGGAGGGAGAGTGCCAGATACCGAATGAGGGAGAAGAGATGGCTATAAGAATGGTCTATATATGCCTCCCCACAACCATGATGCTGTGCGAAGCACTTCTAAGCTTGAAGAATGGATCAAAATTCCCCTTTTAGAAGCTCTAGAGAAGATGTCCCTTCTAAAAGCTCTGGAGAAGATGCTGAAGCAACTATCCATCAACACTTCCCTTCTAGAATCTCTGAGAAGATGCCCAGGTATGCCAAGTATATGAAGGATTTGGTGACAAAGAAACGCAGTTTGTGCCAAGAGTTCTCACAGGAGCTCTAATAATGTATTGCGATCATGACCAAATGCCTTATTCAAAACGAGAGGACCCCGCTGCATTCACCATCCCTTGCACCATTAGTGATGTTGAGTTCGCAAGAGCATTGTGTGACTTAGAGTGACCATCAATCTAATTTCTCTTGCTATATTCAAAAAGCTTGGTCTTGCACTCCCACCCCAACATGAATGAGATTGCTCATGGCGGATCGAACCATAAAAAAGGAAGAGGGAGTACTTCTTGATGTGCTTGTTAAAGTTTATAAATTCATTTTTTCGACGAATTTTGTGATCCTTGATTGTGAGACTGATTTTGAGGTGCCCATTATTTGGAAGATCATTTCTAGCCACTGGGACAACTCTCATAGATATGGATTCAGGTCAACTTCAGTTTAGGTCAATAATGCAGAGGTGGTGTTCGACATCTGCTAGTCAATGAAACACTTGGGTGAATTGAAGAGTGAGGTTTGGTCCCTTGATAATTGCTGATAATAGATGATGAGTAAGTCGATCCATGACATTAAACGAGACGCTTCTTAGGAGGCAACCCAAGTATTTTTTATAATTATTGGTTTTTTTTAAAGTGTGTTTAGTGATTGGAATTCTTAGGTAGAAGGGTGTTTGTTTTAAGTTCAAAGACATTGGTGCATTTGCAATATTTTGAAGATTGTTGTGTTTTGAGACTTGGTCTGCAGGTGAAAATTAAAGAACTGAAGATGTAACAAAATAGTACTTGGAGCACCCTCTGCGAGCAAGCCTACGAGTCGTAGTCACCACTATGACTCGTAGTCATGCCTCGTAGAGGGAAACAGTGAGTATCAGAAGTTGGCACACATACTACAAGCCAACCTTACGATTCGTAGGGTCTCCTACGAGTCGTAAATAGGGTTCGTAGTGCCCATGTATGCATTCCAATTTTTCACAAGTGTATGTTCTACTACGAGACCGGGACCTACGAGTCATAGGACACCCTATGAGTCATATACGGGGTCTTATAGCCCTGATCTGCAACTTTTTTAAAATGTGACTCAGTTTATTATAAAAGGGGTCAAAATAAATCTTGACCCCTAAAATCATTTCCCCAACCCTAAACAATAGAGAAATCCCAAATCCCTCTTCCTCATTCACTATTCCGATCACAATCTCGGCTACCCACGTCATTTTCAGGCGAGAATTCTGGCGAGGACACCATCTTCTGGGGTTTCGGCGTGCTTTTCTCTCTATGTTGCTTTGATTCAATTCTTCTACAAATTTGTAATATTCGTGGTTACTTATAACACACTATGATGGTTTTTTTATTCTATGGATGATTGTGTATTTGGTTTATGCACGAAGACTCATACCTATGTGATGATGCTTTGGTCTATACATGAAATCTAAGATTTGTATTCTTTGAAAGATTTTGCTATGAATTGAACCTTGATCGAAATTCTTGAGTGGGTGGTTTTAAATGTGAAAATTTTTGGTCCCTAGACTGTAGTGCTTAATTGTGGGCCGACATTGTGAGAATTGTCTTCGAAATTGGAATTTAGGAAGTATGGGTGTGTTTTATGTGCCATGGCTTGTTGAACTTGATTGAAATTTTTTTAATTGCACCTGCATCTCAATGGAATATTTTGTTGATTAAAAAAAAAAAGTAAGTTGGGAGATAAAATTACCCTTGGTTGTGTTTGATGTAATGTGGAATTGACTTCGACTTTAGAGATAATGGTTTTTTAAACTGTCAGATTTTGTAGAGGGTCCATTTATATGTCAAATCTATTGTATTGCTCTTATAATTTCCAAATCTTAAATTGTGTTTGTTTAGCTTGTGCTTTTTGTGGGCAAGTAATAGGCACCCTTGGTGCCTTCTGTTTTTAGCTACGAGCCCGCCTATGACTTGTAGGTTCCCCTATGAGTCGTAGTTGTCTCTATTAGCTAGGACCATTCACCTGTGCTTTAGTCATGTTTCTCATACGAGATCCATATACCACTCATAGTACCTTCTATGACTCATAGCAAGGGCCTTGTAAGCCTAACTGAGTTTTTAAAAATGTCTAAGGAAAGAGGTACAAGGCAAGACTTTGACTTGTAGTTCCCCCTACGAGTCGTAACTGCATCTCATATCTGAGTTCAGACTACAATTTTTGAGGAATCTTGGTATTATGAGGTTAGAGTACGACTTGTAGGGCACCTTATGAGTCGTAACTACACCTCCTATCTGCAGACCTACAACTGCATCAGTGATTCTCTATACTTAAATTATACTTGTTTCTTGTTCTCCGTTATGTGATTCGTTTGATCAAACATCTTGATGCTCACATGGGTCGTATGGTTGGTTTGCAGATACAATGACTCCAACGGATGAACGAGTAATCCAAACATTTCAACAGAGGTGGGTTATCAAATCTTCTGAGGCTGAGAGATCTGAGGGGTCTCTAGAAGTTCATAGGGTAAGAATAGACCCCGAGGCTAATATACGTCAAACTCGGGCATGTACAACATAGACACCCATGAAGTCAGCAGTTTCTCCCAGTCTAAAGAGGAGGAACAACAGGGTAATGGAGACGGGTCTGAGAGCAGCTTACCACAGATGACTCCCACACACTCAGGGTCAGAGTCGGAGTGTGAGAGCACCTCCCAGGCTTAGTAGGAAGATGTCCAATCATAGCCCCCAGCAAACCACAGACAGTGTATCCTAGGGATTAAGAAGATATATGACTAGGGGTTAAAGCCCAAGGGACAGAGAAAATCGGTGCGACAATTTCATGAGGAGTCTAGGATAAATGACTCAGGATTAGATAAGGTGCCAGGTTTGGATGCAGAGATAGATGAGCATGGGCTACGATGGACCATACAACAGTTGGGCAAGTATGCCTCTTACGTAGTTCGTGAGTTTTATGCAACCTATCTTGCTATACTCTACCGAGGGTTGCCGAAGAACAAGGATTGAGTAGCCAAGGTTATGGGTGGTGCCAGTTTGGGTTTGGAGAGTTCCTATTTCGGAGGAGACTTTTTAACGGATTCTATTTGGGCCTACCTATAGAGTGCCTCACTCCACTGTAAATATGATAGTCGCATTGACGAAATGATGAGAGCGATGAGTGATGTTGGGTCCAAGACCGAGCTTCTACAGTTGATAGCCAGCTAGATATATGAGGAAGGGTTCGAGCTGATGTAGGTTACAAACCACGCAGATTCGATAGTGAAAGCCTACCTCTCTTTCCAGGCCAAGTTTTGGTAGTCCATTATCTGTTGGCGTATCCAACCTACTTTCACGAATAATGTGATCACCTTGGAGTGAACTGTGTTATTAGCCAACATTCTAGCTAGTTATGAGGTAGATTGGGCCCGGATTATCTCCGAGCAGATCCACGAGTCCACCGTACAGACAAAAACCTCATTGCCATTCCTTGTTTTGATCCACCAATTATGTAGTGCAGTAGGTTTTCTTATAGATCCCCATCGGGACCAGCACATTGAGGTCACATGCACTATGGATCTCATCCTGATAGAGGCTAATGAGAACCTGGTGGCCGTACCTCGTGCAGCTCCTTTGGCTATCCCAGATCCATTCCCAGCTCAGCCTCAGACTCAGATTTAACTCCAGCTACCACCGATACTACTCCAGCAGCTACAGAGCCTACATTAGTCATTGAGATTAAGTCCATGCCTAAAACGACCCCACAAAGTGCTCGAAAAATGTGCTCAAAAATGCCAAGAATTTTAAATTCCATATATCTCAATATCCATTCGTTATTTCGAAAATTCGACTTCATATTCTTGTTCAGGGGGTGAAAATTAGGTGAAAAAGGGTCTAACCCTGATTTAAGAGAGAAAGATTAGCAATTACAAAATTCCAAGAGTGCAATGTCCAGTGGCAAATCTGCATCGCTTCTGCAATGTGCCACAGTGCAAAAAGTGGGCTGTTTTTTTTTTGTTCGGTCCAAGAATTCTAAGTCTTGCGTCTAAGTGTTTCCAAACTTGTTTTTACCTATACTTAGCCTTATTTCACCCTCATATCATCCTAAACATTTCCCAATACTCACTTAAACACTTAGCCATATTTTCACTCCCAAATTCAAGTCTCAAATCCTCATCCCAAGCTAAGGTTTTCCTTCAAGGTTCTTCTTTAAGTTTCAAGTCTCCATTAAAGCCTTCTTTAAGAAATTCTTCAAGGTCAAGTTATGTGGGTTTATTTCATGGGTTCCTTTCACCTATGCTACCCAAGCCTCCTTTTACCCAAATTGCATCATTCAAAGTTGATTTACAAATGAGTCTTGATTATTATGAAATTCACTGCACACTATATTAAAGCTATGTAAAGTTGTGACTGTTTTGCTATATTTTAAGCTATAAAACTTGGATCTATTTATAACACCCCATACCTTACAATACTAGTACAATTCAAATGAAACATGATATGGTTTAGTCAAATTAGTGCCCATTTTAAAAAGTGCTCTAATCTGGTGTCATAAGGGGATATGTGCGTCTAACGCTTAATAGGGTCGAGTGTATACATGTTTTGTGTCAAATTGAGGAGATTACGGTCTTAAATGAAATAAGAGAATTGATGTGCTTGTAGGACTTAGTAAGCTAGCAGGTGAGTCACCTACTTGCTTAGCTTAAATTTGCTAGCTAAACGGAGACGAGGCTCGACATCAAATTACTCCAAGTCCGATTATGAATAAATTCGTGTTAAGGGTGTACACTTGGCCCATGTTTTAGCATCACACATGGACTATATTTTCAGCCCAAGAAGGATATTAAAAAGGGCCCAAAGACATCACAACCACTTGACCATTTGGGCCCAAAAACTAACTAAGAGAAAGTTGGAAATAGGCAGCCCAAGCCCATCAACTTGGAGACCCATTTAGGCCCAATTGTAAAAGACAAGCTGCTGGGTAACCATCTTGATAATGTGTGGTATTAACTGGTAAAAATGTTAAAAGAAAGGCAGCCAAATTAGTCCTATAAAAGGGGGTTATAAGTAGCAACATTTATTCACTCTTAGACTTGGAAAAAAATTCAGCTTTCTCAAAACTTTGGTGTTTTTCTTTCTTGACCTAACAAGCATCTACAAGGGGACTCCTACGGTCTCGGAGAAACCCTACACCTTGAAGTTAGTGGTAAGTAAGTTTACACCTATGTTTAGTATGATTGTTTTATGAAAAACAACAAGTATATGCTAGTATGTTTGTGCTGGAAATTTGGGACACAATGTACTTAGAAAGTTGCTGCACACTTTCCTTTTGTTTTAGTGACTTCTCTATGGTTTGTGGGCTGTATTATGAAGAGAAATTGATGTTATTAATATGGTTTGAGGTATAAGTATTACCCTAAGGTTGCTGCCCTGGTTTTGGTTTCATTTAACAAACACATTTTATTGTGTTATCTTAAGTGTAATGTTGATTGGAACTTGTGGGCTGTTGGATGGAAGGTTATTGGGTCACGTCCTTCATGACTTATTGGGTGCTGTTATAAGACTTTTTTAATACAATTTGTATGTGTAAATGCTTCTGGAACATTTTTGTTAGAGTTGGAATAGGTTTGGAGTTGTCGACGTCGAAATGTAGCGAAAGGAGGTAACGCTATGCTATCCATTTGTAGGTTGTGTAGTATTGTTATGTGGTATGCTTTGTGGGCTGTTGTAAGACTATTGTGGTACTACACCATGATGCACATGATGTGTACATGTGAATGTATGTTAGAAAATACGATTAGGGGTGTAAAGGTTGAAAGAATATGCTCGGGTTTATAAATACCTGCTTGCTGTAAGTGTATTGTTTTGTTATGTGATTGGGCTGCCAAGATGTGTCTATTGGCTACTAATGCTAGTTTTATCACCTACTATGTTGTAGATAAACATTTGGAGGAAGGGAAAGTTATCTTGAGGTAGTAACGAGGTCATACAACGAGGTATGTAAGGCTACTTGATTTTGTATTGCTGGGCATGAAATCTTGATTCTTCATTGGCACATAAAGGCACTTGCCAACTCCGACACAACTATTAACTGTGTCTCCACTCTTTGACATGTTCACATGCTTCTATACATAGTCACCTCCAAATATGCATACATACACGGATACCAAGTTACATGGATTCTTGTTACTAAATAAAGTTCACGAGTTGTTCCATTTCATACGCATTTCATTATTTGTGTAAACGTACTCTTTTCATTGTCATATTGTCTTGTATGATTATCTACATGTCACATGCTTCATATATAGTCCTACAGCTCTAATATTGTGACAACCAAAAGAACCATCTCAAAGGTAATTGAAAGGTAAAGTATATTGTTTATTGATGGGTGGTAGCCCAAGGGGTGGAAGAATCACCTAGCCAGGGACGATCCTGTCACGGGTGGTAGCCCGAGGGGTTAAGGAAGAACCTAGCCAGGGACAATCCCGATACAGTTTTACCACTAATCAGTTGGTCATTTTTTACATGTTGTGCACAGATTATACAGTAAAGGTAAAGTAATATAAAGAACATAAAGTACATGATCCCAAAGTATAACCAAAGGTGGTCTCTAATCTTGCACCAGTGCATGGTTTCATTTGAGCTGTTACTTTATGTATAGTATGTCTTGCCTTACATATCTAGTATATTATCCCATACTGACGTCCCTTACGGGGGACCTGCATTTCATGCTGCAGGTACAGGTACTAGTAGATCTCCCCAGTAGGTGTACAGGACATCCAGTTGCTGATACCAAGCTCCAGGTTGCTTCGAGGCTTTGTGTATGTCTAGAGCTTATATGCTTACATTGTACAGTTAGTTTAGGCAGGGCCTTTCCTGACAAGATACTTTATCTTATTTAGAGGCTTTGTAGACTATTTAAATCAATGTGTGGTCATGTCTCGTACTTCAAACACCGTGGCCCCAACGACCTAGTCATATACATTTCCTTTTGGCTTGTTATCACGGATTATCTTCTTAAAGGCATGTAAAAGGTAGAAATCTCTTATAATATGTATAGAAAGCGCATAGATACAGGTTGGTTCTCCTGAGCCTTATCGGCAACAGGTGCCAGTCTGCCCTAATGGGACTTTGGGGCGTGACACTATTGTATGATTTGAGGAGGGGTTTTGATGTATATTACTTGAGGATGTTGCAAGGTGTTGATTGATGGTTTTATAATGGATTTTCTTGTATGATTTTGTCTTTATATTTCATGGTTTTACACTAGCATTACAAACCCACTGTGTTTGTTAAAATATCTGGATGTGGTTTTTTGAGGAGTTGAAGGTCCAAAGCACGAGATATGATACTTTTGACTATATGATGATGAAATGATCTTATGTATATGATATAATCTAGATAAAGTGTTGCATTAGGTCATGCCCAATCCGGGGGGTCTAAGAACCTGAATAACCGAGATGGGGGTTTGTACTCATCAACCGACGGAAGGATTTGTACTTCTCCACCTAGATGTTGGGGAAGCATTATCACTAACCAAGGGAAGGGTTAGTACTTCTCCAACCTAGGTGATGGGGTGACAGTATTACCAATTGAGGGAGGGTTAGTATTTCTCCACCTAGGTGATGGGGAGCATTACACCAACCGAGTAAATGATTTGTACTTCACCACCTAAGTGATGGAGCGACATCATCACTAACCTACCAAGGGGTTGTACCTTAGAAATCTAGCTTGGTCTATTCTACACATATGATATCCTAAATGATTATGAGTTATTTAAGCATGTTTTACTTGAGCATTGATTATACATGCCATATTGTTATATGATGACTATTACCTATTGTTATGCATTTTGATTATGATGTCTATCTCTTGTTACATTGCGTCCTACTTACTTAGTACATTTAAATGTACTAACTCATACTCTATGCCTACACGATGTCACTATGTAGGAATCTGTGCCCAAGATGATCATCCTCCTCCTCCACGTGGCTAGTTCGACACTACTCAAGCTAGCTGGTGAGTCCTCCACTTCGAGGACCTTAGTCTATGTTGCTCTTATTATGTATTGAGACATTCTTCATTATTGTCTATTTTGACTATGAGGGTGAGCCCAATTACTTTTTCTTGGCCCACGCTCTTATTTATGTATTAGAGTTGTTTGTTGGACATGTTATGTATCCATGCTAAGAGCCTTGACTCTATTGTTCTTGATGTCTATGGTATGAAAGTGTCCTTAGCCCTGATTGTCCCATTTTATTATCTCTTGATGCTTGATTTATTGCTTCCGTGACCAATGATGTGTAATGACAAGTTAAGAGGCATGTTCACGTCTAGGCCTTAGGCTTGGGTCGTGACAACGCCATCCTCCAGTACTCTAACACCAGCAACATCTATATTACAGGTTGATTTTATTATCTCTTTTGTTTCTCTTTAGGCACTATTACGCAGGGTGGCTACAACAAAGTCTAGGCTATAGGCTTTAACAACATAGGCTAGACCTTGGGTCAGCCAGATCATAAGGGACTCGGAGGAGAGGATAAAGCATTCACCCACGATTTCATTGATGAGAGAGCTAGAGCGGTGGATGCACGAGTTGATGCTTTAGAGGTGAGAGTCCAGCGAAGGCTTGAGGGTGCTCGGCCTGTTGACACAACTGCAGTGACATAGGAGTTGGCCAACATTAAGGCCGACTTGTTGTAGATGTTAGCAGCACCAGTTATAGTCTCAGAGTTGGTACCTGTGGGTGATGAGGTGTTTGAATGGCTAGCTGATCGTCTGTGTGCTCATGGGAAAAGGCCCCTTGAGACATATGACCCAGAGTTGAGCTAGAAGAGGCCTAGACCTAATGGTCCACTAGCTCCGATGGAAGAGACGATAACAGAGGAGGTGGTGCTGGAGTCGATCCTGTTGGCATCCATACAGAGAGATAGGGAGCAGCAGCCTTCACATATAGAGGGTAGCTCATATACAGCTGCGACCAAATTGCTGAGGAGGAGGTCGTGACCCAAGACCCTGCGGACCAGACTGATACCGGTGCTTAAGCACCATCATGTTCGACCTTTTTAACCCCAATTCTTATCTTTTTTTTATGAATACTTTGTTCCTTCTGTTAGACAATCTTTTTATTATGTTGGTTATTGGATTTGTTTAAATATTTTTATGTTGGATGTTGTTTTTACTTATATTTTGGATGTTAGTTTTTAGTTTTTAATGTATGTATGTCTCTCTCTCTCTCTCTCTCTCTCTATATATATATATATATATATATATATATACACATATATATATATATATGTATATCCATGTTATCATGTTTGGTTTTTCATTTTTGTCTTTACTTTGAGGAAAACGTATTCTTTTATAGTGGGGTGTGGGAAGCTATGGATTAAGGTGAGTATGAGTAGCCTCCAGTCCATAACTTCCCCAATTTTTGATCCTAAGGTTTTCTTGCCATGTTTCTTTTTCCTTGTGGATATTTATTTTTCAGTTGATTCAGCATGTTTTAGGTAGTGTAGATAGTTTGTAATACATAGTAGTATTATTTGTTGGCATATGCCTAGTCTTTAAATGCTTTTTAAATTTTGATGCAAAATTGGGTATCCTCAAAAATTTTTAAGATTCTGGTTATTGATGCATTCATGCATTTTGAGTATCTAGCAATGTTTGTTTTGATAATGTGGAGGTAAGTTGAGGCTTGAAGCATGACCTGTGAGTTTATACTTGATTGTAGGTGCAATGCCATGTGTGTTATTAGCTTATTTTGTTGCATTCATGCATCATGTATGGAGTCAGAACTTGCCTTGTTACTCTAAAAGTGGTTTGGTGATGTAGTTGATCTAGAAAGGATCTTAGGCCTTTGTTCTTTTAGTGAACCCACTTTCAACCTAAGTGACCTGCCAAATGAGTGAGTTAATCCCTTGTTCCAAATGTTTGAGCTTCTCATGTACTCATTCTTTCTTGACACCTTACCAACTTAACCTTGTTTAATAAAATACCTTGATATTGGCCCTTGTCTATCCTTTAACATGTGAACCTTGACTGAGGCTAAAAGCCTAAGTTGAGGGTGGCTACAACGTGTGGCCCTGGTTTGGGGAATAGATATTGTGTACTTCACCTCAGGCTAAAAGCCTAAGTTGTGGGTGACACTTATTGTGGTAAAGTAATAACAATGAGGTGGTTAGTTGGGAAATAAAGAAAGAGATGAAAATCATGAGCCCGGGAAAAAAAAAAGAGATTGAAAGTGCCTTGAGTTGAGAAAAAGTAGCAAGAATTAAGTTTAGAAATAAGGCATAGCTGAAAATAGAAAGAAAGCCTGGACTCTATTATTCTTGATATCTATGGTATGAAAGTGCTTTCCCTTAGCCCCGATTGTCCCGCTTTATTGTCTCTTGATGTTTCATTTATTGCTTCCGTGACCAATGATGTGTAATACCAAGTTAAGAGGCATGTTTGGGGCTCCTTCAGGTTCCCCATTCGCCGTGTCACGTCTAGGCCCTAGCTTGGGTCGTGACAACGCCATCCTCCACTACTCTAATACCAGCAACATCTACATTACAGGTTGATTTTATTATCTCTGTTGTTTCTCTTTAGGCACTATTACGCAGGGTGGCTACAACAGAGTCCAGGCTATAGGCTTTAACAACATAGGCCCGACCTTGGGTCAGCCAAATCATAAGGGAGTTGGAGGAGAGGATAAAGGCATTCGCCCGCAATTTGGTTGATGAGAGAGTTAGAGTGGTGGATACACGAGTTGATGCTTTCGAGGTGAGAGTCTACCGGAGGCTTGAGGGTACTCGGCCTGTTGACACAAGTGCAGTGACATAGGAGTTGGCGAACATTAAGGCCAACTTATTATAGATGTTAGTAGCACCAGTTGCAGTCTCATAGGTGGCATCTGCGAGTGACGAGGTGTTTGACTGGCTAGCTGATCGCCTGCACCCTCATAGGGAGAGGCCCGTCGAGACATATGACCCAGAGTTGAGCTAGAAGAGGCCTAGACCTAATGGCCCACTAGCTCCGGTGGAGGAGCAGATACCAGAGGAGGTGGTGCAGCAGTTGATCCTTTTGGCATCCATATAGTGAGATAGAGAGCAACAACCTTCACATGGAGAGGGTAGCTCATTTACAGCTACGACCCAGATTGCTGAGGAGGAGGTCGTGACCCAGGACCCTACGAACCAGACTGATACCGGATCTTGAGCACCGTGATGTTTGACCTTTTTGACCCTAGTTCTTATCTTTTCTTTATGAATACTTTGTTCCTTCTGTTAGACAATCTTTTTATTATGTTGGTTGTTGTTGGATTTGTTTAAATATTTTTATGTTGGATGTTGTTTTTACTTATATTTTGGATGTTAGTTTTTAGTTTTTAATGTATGTATGTCTCTCTCTCTCTCTCTCTCTCTCTATA
>JAPFFP010108972.1:0-18854 GCA_026153255.1 Solanum medicagineum
GGTTGAAACTTAAGACTTGAAATCATAGAAGGGACTTAGTTTGCTATATTGAGCTTGAATAGAATGAAAGAGGTACAAATATCGCTTCTTTATGTCCGCTTCGGCTTCCCCAAGTGACACTATCGGCTTGTTGATTCCTCCCAAGAACCTTGACAGATGTTATATCTTTGTTCCTCAATCTTTCTACATGTCCATCCAATATCTACATCAGGACCTCCTCATAGGTCAACTCATCCTCCATAATACCCACAACTTCAAAGAGTTCTTTAGTACTTGGCCACCAACCCATCTGCTCAACATAGATACATGAAAGACTGACAGAACCATATCAATTTCCATAGGCAGTTCTAATTCATAAGCAAATTTACCAATTTTCCCCATACTCTATAAGGACCTACAAACCTTAGGCTCAATTTCCCTTTCTTGTCAAACCGGATCACACCTTTCATGGATGGGACTTTCAAGTGAACTCCATCATCAACACAAGCACACATAGCCTACCTTAGTACCTAAGGACCCCATCTCCCCCTTGGGGAAAAACATCTAATTTACCAACCTTCACCAAAAGCCTTCAATTTTAGCAGGACGGGGCCAAGGTCTTGTTTCATCTTGACTTCCTCAATCAAAGAAGATCTGGCATTATCCTTAACCACTAGACCACCTTTTTTTTCACTTCATCCAACCTCATTCCCAACCTAGCCAACTGGTGTACTTCTCTAGCCACTTCTTTGCTAGGGAAAATTCCCACTTTTCATATTTAGCAAGCAACCTATCAACCCTCAAGATTTGCAACATCACCCTCAAATGATTCACAAGCTCTTCTTCACTCCAGAAATAAACCAATATACCATCCACAAAGCTACCGCACACATATAAAGGTAGGGTTTAAAGACCGTATTCATGAGACCCACAAACATAGCCGCGTCATTAGTCAAGACAAAAGACATTATCACAAATTCAAACTATCGGGAAAGACATCCCGAAACTCATTAACCACCGGAACCAACTTATAGGAAGGATATTAGACTCAACACCCCTAACCTTACAAGATCAATTTGGCCTTAAGACAAAAAGTGAATCTATTCTCAACTACCATTTCACAATTTCCACTCAAGTACGGATTCTTTAGGGAATCGAAATCTAACTCTGCGGGTTCTATAATCAAAGGAAACATGATATACATGTAACCAATCCACCCTAAGGGAAATTCTCAAATCCCACCATGAAAATCTCAACAAAATCACAAGATCAGACTTCATACAAATAGGGCAGCCCCTATAGACTTTTCTAGCAACAAAAGAAATAATAAAAGAATAGTGGCTCCCGAACCTATCAAAGCATGCACATCAAAATAAAAAACCTTTAACATACCGGTAACAATATCGGGCACCTCATCCCCTCCTTGCTTCCCTTGAAGAGCATAGAACCGATTATGTCATGGAGTACCCCCTTATTGGCCTCCTTGAGCCCTTTGATCAACATAACCATCTTGACCTTGAGGACGACCATCGTTGCCCTTGTTTCGAACATAAGGGCAATTTATGGCCTAATCTTCCACACCCTTAACGCCCATCTGAATCCTTCAAGCATTTGCCATGATGATGCTTCTCACACTTTTGACATTTTGGAAAACTCACCCCACCATTGCCACCTTGGACCCTTGGGTTAAGTATCCCATCATTAGCACTTTGATAACCACCCTCATACTGAGCCCTATTGGACTCCCCACTTGTACTCTTCCTAAGCTTCTCCCCTTCGAGTTGTTTAGCATATGTCATGAGCCGGGACAAGTCCATATCACCCACTAGCATGGCGATACGACACTCTTCATTCACTAAGTCGGATACTCCCGATACAAACTTGTTCATCCTTAACCTAGGGTCGGCCACCAAATGTGGAGCATACTTGGAAAGCATGTTGAACTTGAGGGCACACTTCCTCACACTCATGGAACCTTGCTTGAGGTTCATAAGCTCCATCATTTTAGCCTCTCTCAACTCTATAGGGAAGAACAGGTTGAGGAAGGCGGCTTTGAACTCCTCCCAAGGAATAGCATCATGATTTCCTCTCTCTACCTTCCATTGCACAAACCAAACTTGAGCTATACCTTTTAGTTAATAAGCCGCTAGATCCACCTTTTCCTTCGAATTTACAACCATGATGGATAGCACATTATACAACTCATCTATGAACTCTTGGGGGTCTTCCTCCGCCTTGGACCCATGGAACTCCGGAGGGTTCATCCTAGAGAAGTCCCTCACTCTTAAGGCCAGAGTATGAGCATAAAGAGCTTTGGCCCTTTGATTCAATTGGTTGGTCAAAACTGGGCCAACATAGTAATGGCATTGCAAAACTTAACTTCGGTAGCCCCTCCATCTTGAGGAGCTTGAGGAGCGGGGTAAGCCAGTTGCCCCCTGGGTGCACAAGCCCTCCTTGGTCTTCCTGTTTGTAGAGGCATAATCTAGAAGTGCAAAGAGCATTCGTTAGGCTTACACCTAAAGTATGATATTGACTATGAAAAAGTGAAACATTTCGTAAAATACCTTATAGCCTCCCATTCATAGTTGTGGCGTGCTTCATAACCATGAATAAGACTCTAATCGACATGGTGCGTTGGATTTCGAGGATCATTATCAACCTAGTGCTCTGATACCAAGTTTGTCATGACCCAAGCCTAGGGCCTGGATGTGACACGGCGAATGGGAAGTCTGAATACAATCCAAACAAGCCTCTTAGCATATCATGTACACATCCTTGGTTGTGGAAGCAAGTTAAACAAATGCAAGAATCAAATTAATAAAAAAGTGAAAGTTACTTAGGGAAACCATTCAAAATAATAATAGAGTAAGAAGACTTAAGCTTCAATAACATAATCAAACCATGACATAATATCCAACGACACCTCTAACATAGAATAGAGCGGGGGCCAAGACACTTTCCGGGCTTACCCTTATTTAATAAGTATCCAACATAAGAATGTGAATCTATAAAGCATTAATGAGAATAACTATTGCCCTCGGAATTGAGGACTCACTAACTAGCTTCTTCACAAGAACCAACTAGCCACGTGAAGAGAGAGGATGATGAAGTGGAGCTCTGATCCCTACATGGTAATATCATGTAGGCATAAAGTATGCATTAGCAGGTTTGAATGTATTTAGTATGCGGGATATAATGCAACAAGAATCATAAGCCATAATAATAAGATGCTCAATCATAATCAATGAACATAAGCTCAATATGCCATGTGTAATCAATACGTTGGATGAAACATGCTTAAGAATAATCGTACTTGCATTTCTTGTTTAATACCATAAAGTAACATGAATGTATCATCCAACTACCTTGTACTAGAGGGTGAGGGATATAGCATAGGTCATAACCCCTTCTAGAAGGTAATGGGTAGTACAGGAGGTTAGAGAAGTAGCATAGGTCATAACCCCTACATGTAAGCATGAGATAATGAATAGTACCTGAGGGTAGAAAGATAGCATAGGTCATAACCCCTATATGTAAGCATGAGATAATACAACGTATTAAATCGCACATGAGGGTGAGGCGTACCACATAGTTCATAACCCCTACATGTGAGTACATAACATTGAATCGCATATGAGGTGAGGCATACCACATAGTTCATAACCCCTTCATATGTGTATAAGATATTGTATAACATCGAATCATACTTGAGGGTAAGGTACACAACATGGTTCATAACCCCTTCATGTAGAAATTGGCCTTATACTAGAGGGTAAGACATACAACATAGTCTATAACCCCTTCTAGTGGGCTTCACTATTCACAAGAGCATAAACGTTAGCATAAGAACTCAATAACTTATCAACAATTAAGACTTGTAAAATCATGAAATAGGTCATAGGAAAACTTGAGAATTCTTGTCAAGACATTTTATCAAACACGTGGTGGGCATATATAGACGCATGTTCAAATCATGCAAAATGCAAGAGTATGGATCATGAAATAATGAAATCAATGCTTCTTAAGGTCATGTAAAATAGCCCACCAACATCATGGTAAAACCCCATCATGGGTAACATGTAAATCATATCAAAACTTCACAGTAGTTCATAGATATCATAGCTTGAATCATGTATAGTCTCAACAGACAAGATTAATTCATAGTATAAGCTTAAAATAGATATTCATGCATAATCAACAATATTTGATAAAATCCCAGCATATTTCATGCTCATATTTATAATAATAGATACCCATAAGAAATACAACTTGAAAAATCATGCAATTTTTATAAAATAGGAAGGTTGGACTCCATGGATGAAACCCACATACCTTAAACTTAGGTTTTCTTGATGTAGACTTGAAGGAGACTTGAAGCTTGAATCATGTTCTTGAGATCCAAAATTAAGCTTGAGACACTTGAATTTGGATGTAATATTTGGTTAAGCCTTGGAGAGGGTTTTAAGAGGGTCTTGAGTGATATAGAGTTGAAAAATGGCTGAGTATAGGTGTTTTCACGCATAAGTGGGCATGGAGCCATGAATCCAATACCCTTGGGCCGAAATAGCAAAAATAGGGGAAAATTGCACTAGTCCGCATCTGGTCCGCGACACAGATGAAACGCGACAAAGCATTTTACACAGCTCCGCGCCCTTGGCGTGTCGCGACCAGGGTGCTGATGCTCTCTTGAATTTGTAATTTTACAAAAATTATTTTTTTCTACGGGTCTTCTAAAATTTGGGTTATACCCATTTACCACTCTATTGTTCCCCTTGATGAAATGCCCCAAAAAGTGCCCGAAAATGCCCATATTTGTAATTTCCTCATATCTCAAAATCCATGCGTCATATCAAAAATTCAACTTCACATTCTTGGTCAGGGGGCAAAATAGAGTGGGAAATGATCATAACCTAAATTTTAGAGGACCGGAGAGAAAAACAAATTTCGCCAAAATTTCGATTTTCAGAGGCAGTGCGCGTTAGATCCTCGACATGGAGGCATCACGGAACAGTGTATTTTGTTGCCAGTTTTTCCTGTTTCAGTCCAAGGCCTTGGAGTCTTGGGCCTAAGCCCTCCTATGTGTAAAGCCACCTATAATTTGTCATTTTGCACCCTCATATCATTCAAGACATTTCCCAAAACCCTCTCTAACACTTAGCGAAATATTTCGTCCAAATTCAAGTGTCCCAAACTCAATCTGGATCTCAAGAATTTCATTCAAGCTTTAAGTTCTCATTCAAATTTTCATCAAGGAAATCTCCAAAGTTGAGGTATGTGGGTTTCTACGATTGAGTCCTATCACCCATGGTGCCCAACCTTCCTTTCCATATAAATCGCATGTTTTCAAGTTGGATTATTTATGGGTATCTCTTATTATGAATGTGACTACAAACTATGTTGGGTTTTCATAAAATGTTGACTTTTTAAGCATGTTTTAAGCTATGAATCTATGATCTATTATGAGATTTGATGAGGGGTTTCAATGTATCTTGCATGAGGGTGTTGCCAAGTAATGGTGGGTTATTTTACACTAAGCTTTCTTATATGTTTTCACTCTTGAATTTCATGATTTTTATACTAGTATTACACACCCGCCAAGTGCTTGATAAAATATCTTGTTATGGGCTCTTGAATTATTGATGATCTATTGCATGGTCTTTGAGTCAAGTGGCTTTATGATAATGAAAGGAAGGTATATATGTGATGAATTCATGAAAAGTGTCTATGATATTGCAAGATGACTGTCCTTTTGAGGGGGTGCCATGCCTCAATCACCTTGGTGAGAGGGTGCTATGTCTCAATCACCTTGACTAAGGGGTACCAAGCCCCGGTAACCTTGTTGAGGGGGTGTCAAGCCTTAATCACCTTGTCGAGAGATGCCAAGCACCGGTTACCTTTTTGAGGGGGTACCAAGCCTCAAATCACCTTGTCGGGGGGTGGTATGCCCGTAGTACCAATTGAGGTGTATATACCTCAATCACCTTCTAGGGAGTGATGTGTCTTGAAGTTCGAGTAATAGTTGGCTTGGTCTATGATAATGGTCTTTTCATACACATGTAGTATGTTCTATATAAGCATTTTTTACTGCAAGCATTGATCATGCATGTCATGTTGTTATCACTCTTATCCCTTGACTATAATTATGCATTTTGACTAAGTTGCCTATCTTTTGTTGCATTGTATCCCACATACTTAGTATATTCAAATGTACTAACACATTGTTTTACGGCAAGCGTTGATCATGCATGTCATGTTGTTATCACTCTTGTCCCTTGACTATAATTATGCATTTTGACTAAGTTGCTTACCTTTATTTGCTTTGAGATTTGACACTTCTATGTTATTTAAGTATTAAACTCTTTCCCTTAGTCCCAAATCCCCTTATTTATACCTATGTTTTTGATATCTTATTTTCACGACCAAGGATATGTGTATGATATGTTAAGAGGCTTGTTTGGGGTTCCTTCGGGTTCCCCATGCATCGTGTCACATCTAGGCCCTAGTTTGGGTCGTGAAACCTGATCAAGAATACGAAGTTGGATTTTCAATATCATGCACAAATTTTGAGATATATTTAAATTACAATTATGGACATTTTCGTAGCACATTTTTGGGGTATTTTTTTGGCGTTTCAGTTACATGCTCTTCAACTAAACTATAAATAGGAAAAATGATCAAATACAACTTGTTTCTCAAAGCTTTATTTTTTAATGAAAGAGAAGGAAGAAGGATCACTCTTAAACTGTTATACCATTGGCTATTCTTCTTTTGTGCTCGTATTTTCAAAAATTTCTATGGTGGAATTCCATGATATCCTCACGCTGAGACATTAGATATTTTAGGGAACCTCACATATGCTAGTGACTAAACTATGTATGCATCTCCAGCTAATTATGTAAATTGTTATGTTAAAGAGTTGAAAAGAGGAGTAATTGTATGTTTATGACATCTTATGGTGTGATTGTTTCTGTTTGTTGCCTCCATTAATGTATAAATATGTTTGGTCCTTAGTGTTGTTAAGCTCGATTGTATTTACCTTGTTACATATAGGTGTTGTTTCCGCATTGTAAAGGAACTTATTACTATCTGTGATGTTGCACATACTTTATAATACATTTGTACTTGTAGAAATTCACCTTTCTTGTTTGAATCTCTTATCTTATTATGCAACATATTACAAGTTAAATAATAACCTATCTGTATAAATATTTGGTTTTACAACTTTCTGGTCTTCATTCCATGCTTCTTCAAAATTATTGGACAAAATATCTCTCTGCTTCTGTTTATGGGAATCCAATGTTTGGATGTAGAACCATAGACTACTGCTACAGATCAACTTTTTATTCCTTTAATTGCTTGTTGTTTGGATGCAGAACCAACTCAAACAAGAGGGGACAAAAGAGAGAGTGTTAGGTGAAGTACCATTGTGCAGTGTGTCTACTCATTTTTGCCTTTGTCTAGGAACTACCATAGACCACTTCTCCAGGAAGCTTTGATGTGTGCTCCATTTTACTAGTTTTTAATAGTTCTTTTGTATGAAAATTTGCATAACATTTATGATCTTGATGCAAATTTGCTGCAACTTTGTAAGAGTCATTTTGTATGCAACTATTGTAAGAGTTCTTTTCTATGCAACTTTTGTAAGAGTTCATTTTTTAATCTCTAATGTGAAAGAGGACTATTATACAGTAGTGAAAAACTTTCAAGTGCAATTATTGTTTAAAGTATTTTCTGTGAGTGTATGGTTGGAGCATATTTATCGTTTTAACCATGAATGTCACATTGGTGGCAAAGATTGCAATTTCTGTGAGAGTATGACAAAGTTTCATGTTTTTTCTTAAGTTAAATCAAAAGTCATTAAGCACATGTGATTATGATATTCTAACTTTAACTTACCACATTATATTATTGTGATTGTAGCGAACATGTTTAAAACTTTTGTAGGGCGGATTAATGCGGGAGGGTAAAAAATAAAATATTATATTCTGTGGGGCGGGGCGGGTAAAATCGTTGTGGGTTTATGCAGGTCTTGCCCCGCACCCACCCCATTGCCATCCCTAAGGGTGGTTGACAAAAAATTTCTAATTAAAAAAATGGAAAAGGCCTGAAATGCTCCTTAACTATGTAAATTAGTACAAAAATACCCTTCTTCTATCTATCAGATCAATAATACCCCTCATATCAACCTTTAAGTTTGTTTTGCGCTTATTTATAATAGTTGAAAATTAAATTCTAATTAAATTTTTTATTAATGACATGTTATTGTCTATTGGCTAACGTAATATTTAATCAAAATAAATTAAAAAATCCTAACCCATTCCACCTAAAAATAACTTACCCTAAAAAAAGACCCATATCAAACCCTTAATTCCCACAAAATATTGCATTTTCCTCTAACCTAAATATTAGGACACTCTCGTGATTAACTCCCAATTCCCCTTCTTCTTCACCTTCAAATTAGTTAGATTTTCTTTATTTATTGGTGGTTACTGCAGCACCGACAAAAGACAAAGTTAAGTAACGACAGTAATGGAATCGAAGATGACAATGAAAATAGTTTGGTAAAAGAGAAGAAGTTAGATAGTTCAAATTGAACTTTCAATTTCGATCTAAAAATCATTATTCGTTTAGATGCATTTTCGTGTTCATTGAGAGGAGTAAGATTTTCTTTCTGGGGGTTTAAGAGTTTCATTCCTATAGTAATTTTTTAATTTATTTTTTCTTAAAAATATCGACATCTTATGTTTCTTCTCCTCAACAATTACAGTCTCGTACATGTAAATGTGGATTGAGAGCAAAGTTGTTTACTGCAATGACCATTGAAAATGGTGGGCATCGGTTCTACAAATGTCGTCATCTTAGATCAAACTCTTGTGGTTATTGAGATTGGTTGGATGAAAAACTCCTACCTCATGTGTCATTGATGATTCATAATCAAAAAGTTGAATTGCATTCAATTTGCAAGGAAAGAAACCATTTGATGAAAATTGTGGAAAATATGAATGGGGCTGAAATTTCTGATTTGAAAGATATGACTACTTATGATTAATGTTTCGATTTGGAGAAAGAGGAAAACTGTCGAAGTTGGAGTTGAGGGATAGCAGCACAAGCGCAAAAATTTGAAGAATGGATACAACTTGAATATTAAGTTTCAAAGTTGAAATTGTAAGTGTATCAGTTGATAAGCATCCTTGTAGTTTCATGGATTGTTATTTTTGGGTTTGTAGCTGCCAAGATGATGTAGTATGGTTTGTGTTACATTAATATTATTATTTGGTTAGGTTAGTGATTTGATGTTGTTATCAAATGTAAGAAAATTGCAGATTTGAAGAATTTAGTTGAAATTTGCAGTTTGATTGTAATGAAAAGATATACATAATTATTGTTTTGCTGAAGAAAATTGTGAAGTCTATATGTCAAGTTGATTTGTATTTTCTTGATAGTTGGCAAACTAAAATCTTCTTATTTTTTTATGCCTTTCAAAAGTACTGTGTTCTTCTTATCTTGTATTTTGCTTAAGTAATGTAAATTGATGATTGTATTTAAGTAAGCTTACACACACCGCGTCTAATCTATTGCATATATTATGGTCCACCAATGTCGCTATTACGGTACCATTTCATCAGAGTGCAAAATCTGTAAACTTTAAAATGGGTGCACTCCATAAGATATGCCTTCCTCAGTTAATTGAAGAGTTGCATATCTACAGTACTCATGAAAATTTGATGCTAAAAATTGCATAATACTCAACATTTGGAGTCCTATCTTTAGGATGACAGAGAAACACTAGGTAAATTAACAACCACCAGTGATAATACTAAATATGTACCTCAACAGCATGTTGTATTTAAGGCCTCGAGTTATAAGAGTCCTACTTCTTCAAACTCAATCAAACACGCCTTCATATATAATGAAATGAAAGGAGTACAAAATGCTACTATTACTAGCAATAAGGAAAAGAAGTTTCCAGAAATAAGAGATATGCAGTTTAGTGCCATTCACGATGGAAACCTTACTTTGTATGCTTTTGCCGCCCCATTATCATAAAAAATTATGTTATGTCAAGCTTGCAGGCTTCAAGGAAACACTTAGAAGTGATATTAACATAGGAAGATTTGATCCACCTAGTCAGCAGAGTCCAAATATGAACCTTGTCAGTTTCACATGGACTTACACTAAGGATGTTCTTGATGAGATAGTATAAATGGACTGTGTTGCAATTTGAAGGACTACATAATATCACTAATTGGCCAAGAATGGTAAAGCGCTACTTATTTTTTTTTGCTTTAATAATTTGCTTGGGGTTCTTGTTTATCTATATTTTATTGCTTTTTCTATGAGTGTGTGTCAGATCCTCCAAAAGTAGTGTATTTCTAGAGGATACTGGGCAGGGGTGCGACAACATTTTGGAGAGTCCAAGCAACTGTAAGGACCCGAACTTTGTATGATCTCAATAGAGTTTGGAAATTTGGTTTCGAAAAGTTTTGGACCAAGGGGATACTTAGGGAGACCTCCATAGGCCGTGTGAAGGTATACGGGCAATGTAGAGGTGCCTTTTGAGGTGGCCCTTGCGCTTGTGTGTAGACTATTGGCTTTAATTTGGAGTTTAAGACCAAGGCAAGCCAAATATGAACCCCACACGGTCCATGTGAGTCTTCACGGTCCGTGTGTTATGTCGTATGGAGGGCCTTAGCCTTGACAATCTACATTTTGTCCAAGGCACTTCACATATGGACCTCTCACGGATCGTATGGCCATTCACAGTCTGTGAGGCTTTCCAGATGGGCATCTAAGTGAAAATTTTCTAAGTATTGGATCACCATCTTAGAACTTTTCATTGAATTTTCTAAGTGGAGCTTCACAGAGGAGGCACACGGACCGTATACCTTGATACGGGCCGTGAAGCCCTCCTTATCGATGATGGCGTGCAATTTTTCTAAGTATGGATTACTATCTTCGACCTTTGTTAGGGAGAATTTTTCTAAGTGTTAGATCATGGAGGAGATATACGGTCCATATCTCCTATCACGAGCCGTATACCCTCCTACGGGACCCCTGACAATATTTTTCTACTTATTTCACTAATGACATTTTTGTAATTATGGTTTCTCCAAAGGCTCTTTTGTGACTTTCTATGCTATCTAAGGATATTCAAATGACCTATACTCTATCTCCCTACCAATTCAAATTCACTCTTACACTTAGAATTATTTCAACTCAATCTTAAGAACTCCGCTCAAAGACTCTAGTGGAGAACTAGCTTTGAATTCAAGGAAGGACTCTAATCTTCACCAAATTCTTGTTATTTCTTCAGGGTGAATTTAGGTGTGTGGGATTGGTTCATGGTCTCTTTTAACCATGAAGACCCAAACTCTTTTACGTTTAATTTTATGAAATTGAGCTTACTTTAATTATGGATTTTAAATATTATTGTTTATTTGATTAAATTGAAGTATGGTCCATGTTTAATTGATGTTTTTAAAGTGATTTAAGTCATAATATGTTGAATTGCATGATTATTATGAATATTTGAATATGTATTGCCCTTTTAAGGTTTGATTTGAGCATGGGTAATCTAAATTATGATTTGAATTTGGATTTCACTTATGGATTTACTTGAATTTCATATTGAATTATTGATTTAAGATTGAATCTATATTGTTCATTGCTATTCACATATCATTCATGGTTTGTGCATTTAGGAGCATTAGATTTTATGAAATTATTGGTGGGTTAAGCTCACATATGTTTTATGAAAATGGCTTCGGTGACTTAAGCTCACATACGTTTATTGATTGGTGAGTTATGCTCACATATTGGTTATGACAAGAATGTGATCACATAAATATCTATTATTATTGACTCTTTGAGCATATTGGGTGTTTACACCATATTGTTATTATGAATGAGTTATTCCTATGCATGAAAAGTATGAATTGAAATGTGATTTGGCTTTCGAGCCCAAGTGTAAATGATTATGAAAAATGTTTGGCTTTTGAGCCCAAGTGTGCTTTGAAATGATTTGAAATAACTTGTGCTCCTTTTGAAAGCATGTATAAGTATACCTATGGGATGATGACCTAGCACCAAATGGATTGGGGGTGTCAGGGCTATTCCCAAGGGTCCTCTCCCTTTCCTTGAACTATGTGCTAGCTTAAATATATGGTAATCCTCTACCAAAATAACCGAGTCGTAAGAAATGGTTACATATTGATATGATATGATATTGGAAATTCTTCTGAAATGACCGATTCGTAAGGAAGGTGGCCATCACACTGAAATGACCAGGTCATAAGGTGTGGTGTAGACTACCTTTGGCAAGTAATCTTCTCTCGGGTTCACCCGATGGGAGGTCTACATCGAGAAAATTTATGTAATAACTTGCATGAGTTTGAGATGTCGATTATGGTTACATCCCCACTATATATGAGCATTATGGCATTTCATGCATCATGGATTTCATGGCATACTGTTATATTACTTTACGTTGCTATATATGTCTTTCTATATCATGTGCCCTTGTCATCTGACATTGTATGCAGGTTTGATAAGTCATATGCATTACATACCCACATACTTAGTACATTCAAGCGTACTAATGCATACTTTTGCCTACATGATCTAACCATGTAGGGATCGCATATTACCTTCATCCACCGTTTGATGTCTAGATCGGATCTTGAGATACTTGCTGTGGTGAGTCTTATCCTTCAAGGACAAATAGCCATCCTTCTACCTATGACACTTTTGTTTATATTAACTTTTCTTGGACCCATTCTATCTTATGATTGGCAGCATTATTGGACATCTTGTAGACTCTTGTATGGATATATGTTATGTGTTGAGATTTGGTGTTTATGATTATGATTATCTATTGGACATGGTCATTATAGATTTATCATGAGCTTTATGTTATGAATTCACGATATAGTGTGAAAGATCCTAAGTCCCGTATTGCCCCCATAGAGTGAGTCATACTTTTTCCTCCCTTAGAAATATGTGTTTACTATTTATATACACTACCAAACTGATGATGTGATTATGGATACTTTGAGGCTTGTTTGGGGACTCTCGAGTTCCCATTCGCCATATCACTCCTAGACCCTAGGTCCAGATCATGACCACAACATAACTTATTGGAGCATATTAATTTTTTCATAACCACACAGACACATGCATATACAATAGTTAAAAAGAGTACCGTTGTTTGAGAAACTATAGATGGCTCATGTCTTGGAGGAGACTTGATATTTTTCGAACTTCTAATGTCAGATTGTATCAAAATTCGTTGCTCTTCGTGTAACAATATTAGCTCTTCGTGTTTCTCGAGTTCTTTCCTTTAACCTTTTCTATCAACTTTAGCTATCTCAAACGTCGTCCTATTAACATGATGAATCTCTATTGTTTTTGAAGCACTAGTTGTTGGACAAATGTCCAAATGCTCTATAGGTACTAAAATTGGTTGTTCCTTAATATCATGTAACAACATTAACTCATCACGTTTTTATCGAATTCTTGTCTTGTATATTGTCTCTCAACTTCGGCTACCTTAAAAGTTGTCCGATCAACACGATGAATATGGTTCTCTAGATGATTTCATTTGATTTACCAAGGCCAAAGACAACGACGGATGGAGCGTTCAAGCACTGGTTCATTTGAATGCAGTACTTCTTATGCGGAGCATAAAAAATTGATCAAAAGTCAATAAACAAGTCTAAACCCATAATTTTAAAGATATAATAAGTTTGAACTCATAGAATTAAAATCCTAGATAATGGGATCAAAATGACAAAACTAGAGGAGTCCATAATCCTCATAAAATCTTCTATGAAAGCTTAGGTATTGGGATATAGTACTAGCACTGTTCTTCTCATTTCATCCCTTGATGTGTATGTGTCCTAGATACAAATTTTATACCATGACAACTATCGGTGAAGAGTGCTATAGAATTATCACAGACTAAGTATATATATCTTTCAAATTTTTATCAACTAGAGATAAGATTAAGTCGACAAAGACCAAAGTAATGATTTTCCCATCCATTAAGTCATTCAAATAATATCTACAGGATCTTAGTAGTTCAGAACGACTAGTTGAACTTTCACCTTGGCTGAGCATGGATTACTAGTCCATTACCCTGTTTTTTTATATAATAATATTAATATCCACAAAAGAAAAATTACTTTTTAAAAAAATGAATCCATCTAAAATCAGAGCAAAATCAAAGTGTGGTTTTAGAATCAAAGTATCTTTCCAAAGGCATAATGATCAAATAAACTTTTCAAATACTATGCCAAAATTTCATTTTTGTATCCAAAACAAGATCAATTTACAAGAATATCAAGAAGAAGAAATGTTAAAGATGAAAAAAATTATTTGCTCTTTCGAAGGTCCTTAGGTAGTACGAAATATAGTTGCCTTGACTGTAAGCCTTCTTCCCAAGAAAATAACTAGCAAAGAAAAGTACTAGCTAAAAGTCAGGACATAATCAAGAATAATGCTGCCAAAGTACCATAATCCACTGAAGTAAAGCAACCTCTTAGTATAACTACAACTACAACTGCATTTTAAAAAAAAAAGAAGTTGATCCTAGTATTTAAAAGCATTTTCGATGAACAACAGAAGGTCTACTCTCATCATAATCGCCGAGGCTATTCCATAAAAGAAGAAGAGTATTTATGTCCAAAGAAAGCTAGAAAAAGAGGCAACAGAACAAATATGATGACCATCCATAGTGACATAACCAGTGTGACTACAAACAAATAGAATAGTTGACACACAAGACACATAAGTAATAAAAATTATGCACTTCAAAAGACACAAACAAGTAATACAAATGATAAAATTCTATAGATAAACATATGTTCGGCCCACAAAATATGGGTAAGCCTGCACATCATGTTGCAGCTGCATTGTTACTCCTGCGCCTCAACCATTCAACCATTCTATTGTAACATCCACCTTAGTGAAGATTATATGGACTCTTTCTAATATGTACCATAATAGAGCAATTTTGTGAAAAAAAACTTCTCACTTTTTTTAACCTCTCTCGAGGGCTCCCACCTATCTTGCTCCATTGATAACTCAAACCCACAATTTAAGCATTCAAGGTGGAGAATACTTATCATCTGAGGAATTCCCTATTCCCAAGCTTCCCATTTTATACTATTCAATGACAATTGGCAACAAAAATGAAATGTTTTAGCTTAATAAAAACTAAATGGATCCCTAGGTCCAATTAAACAGAACATCAGAAATAAATATCGAAATTAAGTCCGGTGAATACAACTAGAAGGTGATGGAATAATACCTCCAATGAGACGATTGAGAGTGGGTTACCTAATCTACAAATATAAGCTATAGTTGTGATATGTGTGTATCCCATATGACAATCTGAGTATAAAAACTTCCCCTTTCCTCGCACAGATAATTGCTATATAGTTGAAAGCTTTGGGAACTTAGTGCTTCTTATCTCATTCAAATTAATCTAATAGCATGGGTATCAAGTGAACCAGATGCAAATGCAACTCATTGTGCATTATTGCCAGAAGAACAAAATAGTATTCCCTCCTTTCTCATACACAAACTGGAATTTCTCTGGTAAGACTGTGCTTTGCCTAGTGCAAGCAGGACATCAGGACAAGATAGAGATGTGATGGAATTTCCATTTTCAAATACTATGAACAAAGTGTACATAATTTGATCACATTTCTCATATCAGGAATAAACAAGTATCATCCCCCCTAAAAATTCAATAGCGATTAAATTGCTTAGGAGTTAGAAACTCAAGCCTGGAAAAGATAAGTGAACTCAAGCCTCAATTCACCACTACACTAGAATTTCGACCTAAATACAATATCTATTATATACACAAGAAGCACAACCTCCACATGTATTCCCACAGGGAGAAAGAAAATTCTTTTAGTGTTTTTTGTTCAAGAACAATAAGCAAGATTACCACTTCTCTGTGTAAGACCCACAAATGACATATAAAGGTCAGCACTTCTACTTTATCATTACTATGGTGTTGTGATTGAAATCAGAGCAGTTGAAAATTGAAATAAGAGAGGAAATGTATAAGCTAAGAGGAAAGGGCAATCAAAAGGACGATTATTGCTTAATATGAAAAATCAAAAGGAAGATGAAAAGATGTGTAAACATGTAATCTGTCATAATTTATAGATAAACTAGCATGACTACAATCAAACAGAACACCTGAGCCCGTAATATATAGATAAACCAGCGTGACTATAATCAAACAGAACACTTGAGCCCACAAAATATAGATAAACTAGCATGACTACAACAAACAACAAAATAAAAGTCTTCATTGGGCCTTTACGTAGCAAACAAAAATTACCACATAATGCATAACTATCATTGGTAATCCTTGACTGTCTTTGCCTTCAATTTTTCGATCTTTTTCCCTTTTTCTACTGCCAACTGATTTGAGGTCATACATGATTTGCCTTTCCAAGTCAACCTTTTTTTGTGAGTATGGTAGATCAGTAGGCATACTTACACCACTTTCATCACCCTTGAAGTCAATTTTCCTTGAGCCCGTTGATTTCTGATGCAAATTCTTCGTTTGAAGCCTAGTCTTAACTTCAGGTATTGATCTCAACCTAATTATTGGTATCTCATCCTCACTTTGAAGCTCATCTTCATCTTCATCGACAAGTGCTCTTGATGGCACAATAGATTAAAAGTGAGCAACATGTTTGTCCTTTCCTTTTCTTTTCAGGTTTAAAGGACCAATAACTTCATTACTTTCTTGACTTGGTTGTGGTGCTAATAGTGGCACATCTGTGAGAAGTTGTAATCCTCTTTCAAGCTCAAAGAATTGTGATTTGCATTTAGATCATTAAATAGATAATGTAAAAAAATAACTAGCTAAAGAAAAATAAACTTACCAGCGGATAACTCCTTTTATTGTGACATGGTGTGTCGTAGTGGCCACATGATATTTCATTCCCTTTTTGCTTCTTGACCACAACTCCGCTCTCTTCCTTGCCTCATCTTTTTCTCTTACTCCGTTAACTTTTGGTATACAAACAAGTCTATATATTTCAGGTGGCTCCATAGCATGAGAAGGACACACATTTCAGAAATTTTCACCCCTAACAGGTTGAATTTCATGTTGGTATACCAATATGTAAGCTTCTTTTGAGTACCACCAATACATTTCATGTACTGATTCTCTTTTATCATGTTCTAAAGCTTTAATGACATGAGGACATGGTATTCCTGTTAAATCTCATGTCTTACATGTGCATTTCTTCCTAAAAAGAGTCACAACATGTCTATCAATACCCTCACCCACCTCATAACCTAGGTCTCCATTAGATTGAACATGACAACCATGTGTACTGATTCTGAAATCATTAGAAAGATCCATAACATATGGACTAAAATCTCTTGTCCATTTTCTACTTCCTCTTTAAGATCTCTCAACCTATTCATAACCTGTATATAACAAAATAGTGAGATAATATTATGTCAAGCAATTATGGATAAACATAAGTAATACCTTGATTCTGATATCTTCTAACATCTTAATTGCTTGTTTTGTCCTTGCTTTCAAAATTCATTTTGTTGAATGACTTAGTAAAATTATTTTCACATGTATGATTCTTGCAAATTTTTTCAAAATAAGCCCTACACTAGTGTTGAGCAAGGTACCATAGAAGATCTTTGACAGCTTGTTCAGACACAGAACACTTAATTTTTAATTTATCTTCTAATTTTTCTTCATATGTACTTCAAAAAGACCACCACAATGGTTTTTTCCATATGTACACCTCTCCAAGTCTTGGCCCAAGTGGCTACTATGTGCCTTACAAACCATTTATGGTGTGCCTTTGGAAGCAATTCACTAACAACACCAATAAGTCCCTGAAACATAAACAAAATAAGATAAAGTAGACAAATGTACACAATAGAAAAATCACAAAAGTGATAATGAAACTAAAAAGTTATTACCTTTTGTATATCAAACATAAGTGTCAAACCTTCACCATCCTTTAACTCTAATGAATTTCTCAACACCTCAATAAACCATTTCCATGTTTTGGTTGTTCTTTATCCACGACTGCCCAAGCAAGTGGATAGAGATGCTTCACTGAATCTTGGCAAGGGTAATCAATAAAATTTCCTTAAACTTTTCTTTTAAAAATATTCCATCCAACCCTATAAATGGCCTCAAACCATCCCTCCAACAACTTTTCAAAGCTTGAAGAAAATATAAGTTCTTGAAAATATTCTTTTACCTTATTCCAAAGTATCTTTAGATATGTAAATCACCACATCATATCCAGGATTGCTCTACCTCAATTCTTCAACATAAACCTCTAATTTGCTGAAGTCATCAATAAAGCTACCCTCCAAGTTCTCTAAGACAAGCCTCTTTACGCTTTCATCTTTGAATAACTGATTGTTAAATATATCGTGTAGTTATTTTTGGAATAAATATATCTTGTAGATATTTAGTTCCTTAGAAGTAGGTTAGTAGATATTTTTGGAATAAATATATCTTGTAAATATTTAGTTCTTTATTAGGCTAGTCTCATGCCTTAATTGAAGGCTTAGTTTTGTATATATTATGACTTTGCATATTGTGAATGGGCAAGGAAAACATTCCCCTTCTATCATGTTATCAGTTGCTTAGGGTTTTCTTCTCGCTTCCGCTTGCCCTTCGCTACAGCTCTCTGTCCATTTCTCCTACTCTCTTTCTTCTCTGTTTATTTTAGCCTCCAAAAATGTCGGATAACAAATCCTTATTTCACCCTGCATTCACCATCACCAACATCAAGACCAGTGTTCCCATTGTTCTTGAGATGGAGAATGTTTCTTATTCTACATGGGCAGAGCTTTTT
>JAPFFP010109012.1:0-18851 GCA_026153255.1 Solanum medicagineum
ATTAATAAAGGTTGTGAATATTATTATACATATTATTAAAAATTATGTTAATATACGTGAATATAAAAGTAGTGTACATAAAGTATGTTAATAGACATGAATATAAAAATAGTGTATAAAAAGAGTTTAAAGGGGGTATTTTTGAATTTTTATCCACTTTATCCGAGGATAAGTTATCCTGGGACTATTGTTCCATCCTCAAGGGGGCATAACTTATCCCAGTATTAATTGTCATTCCCGGGACAAGTTATCCCAACCTTGCAACCAAACAAGAAATTGAGGACCACTAAAAAGTTATCCCGAGATTAACTTTGCTTATCCCTCACACCAAACGACCCCTGAGGGTGAGCCTGAGATATATCTTGACCATGGGATATATCTTGACCCCCGTCCAACTCATGTTTTAGAGGTTGTTGGATACTTATCCTATGTGCCTATTATGAGATGTTGAATTCTTCACGAGACTTATCCTTTATTCCCTTATCCCTTATGTTATGTTATTTGACATTGTTGATGTTGATGGAAAGTGATAATCTTCCTAAGTCCCTACTTCCTCATAGTGAGTCATACTTACCCTCCCCTTAGTCTTGCTTGTTATGTGGTCATGCAAATCCCTTCCCATATTTATCCCCGTAGCATGAGTCCAAAGCCCCGATTCCCTTAGACTCGTTTATTGATTCTTGTTTTATATTCCCCAATGAAGGATGTGCACAAGATATGCCAATAGGCATGTTTGGGTTACTGATCAAGCCAAAGTTACACCACTTTTTTGAGGACAAAGTGATTGTTGTCAAATATGAAACCTAGCCAAGGTTAGGGTCGAATCCCATAGAGAATACAGAGACTCACAACAAATTCACCAATACGCAATTCAAGTAATTAACAACTCAATTCCCCAAGTGGGGTTTTGCAATATTCAACAAGAAATTAAACTAAACTAACTAAAGCAAGAGACAATCAATAATAGAAAGAAACTTGGGAATTGTATTCCCCATGATTCACCAACTCAATATCCCAGATAACCCAATTCTAGACTAGAGTATAACATGTAGGATGATAATTTAAGTTTACCAAGCCCATTGGTCAAAGGTGAAAGGCGAATTTCACTATGTGACTTTGCCCATCTCCATAGTGTGCAAAACTAACATTACACATAGTCCTAGTCAACCTCCCCTTGGTCTAGTTCAGTTGATTAGACGAGAACACATCATCGAATCTTGTTAATCAATCTCTTTTCCTATTCGTTACCACCTAGATCGGGAAGGTAACACTAGGAAAGTTCTAATGTTGGCCACTACTAGAAAACATGCAAAACGAAGAAAATTTATTAAACATCTATATACCCGTTCCAAGAATTACAAATTATTCGGGTTCATTTCATTAGATCTTCATGGTTCCCACAACTCCAAGTTGTAGATTTAGGTACTTATACTATGGGTAGATGAAGAAATCACGAATTGAGAAAACATATTTGATCACTTACCTAATTGAATTGAGGAACAATCAAATCAAAAATATATTGAAAATTACAAGATTTGAAGGTACAATGAATCCACAAGTGTATTCTCCTCCAAGAATGAAGTCTCCAAGTACAAAACCCTTAAATTACTTTCTAATGACGTTTTCTACTATACTCTACTCAAAATTAACATAAAAGTGACTTTATAGTATTTACAAATAAGTCCTTAAAAAATAGAAAAACTGGTCGGTGACTTTCTACGACAGGCATTTACTACTCGTAAGCTGACTTATGAGTTGTAATTGAGGTCTCATGCTAAGCTCTTGAGATCTTGGACTTCATGCTATGGATCCACTTTATGAGGAGTAGATTGATTCATGATTCGTATTATACTCTTGTAGACTTCATCTGCAACAACTGGTCCTTCATTGGAACTCAGTTGAAATCTTCACGAAACAACTGTATACGACTCGTAGAGTGATCTACGACTTGTATGGAGGTCTTATGTGGATGAACTTTAGAAATCAAACTTCACTAGAAATCTTCACGGAACCTACTCTACGACTTGTAGAATACTCTACGACTCGTAGAGGGTCTCGTAAACCACCAAAAATCAGAAAAGTCTGCAATTGCCCCAAAATCATGCCAACCTAGTTTCCTCCAAACTTAACACCAAAAACACATAAAAACCATAAATGTTGGATTGAGAACACATAGAATCCTAAGTTTTGAGCATCAATTGTGTTGTATTTTTACAGCACATCAACACCCTCAACTTAAAATTGTTGTTTTTCTCCTCAAACAACGACTCAATATATCTACACAATATAGCAACACACAGATCTCAACCCAATGGCATACATCACATACAATTCAAACTCAGGTACCCATACCAACTTGTTAAAATAAGATCAGATAGCTATTTAGCAAATCAAAACACACTAGTGCATTTGATAATACAACTATGACAAGCAAGGGAATATCAATAGTCCATAATCGCTAAACAAGTCAAATGCAAACAATTCAATGCAAGTGTCCTTATAGAAAGAAGTCCCATTTTTTACACTCACTAATGATTTCAAATTTAGCTTTAGGACTATGCTAACACACTCACTCTCACAAAAGATGTTCATGCATCATGACTAATACCATAGGCTTGCCCCTATACTCATGACTCACATTTTCAACCAACTGGACTAGGATTACTTTAGGACTTTCTAGGCTTGTAACGTAGGCTTAGGGGGCTTTGGTATGGCATTTTGGAAAAATAGTGACTGAAAGCCTTCCTTGAACTACAATTTTCATCATTTTCACCTTATCAACTCTAATATTTGCACCTTATTCTCTCTTTTTTCACATTCAAGCTCTTCCAGGTACTTCCTTCTCATTTTTCAGCTTTTTCCTCATTTTTACACTTCATTTTTCTTTTAATCTTAATGTAAGGCATCTTTTTCTTTTTCTTACACCCGGTACATGATTTTCTTCTTTTTTTCCTCATTCCCAACTCACTTATTTTTGTAATTTTACCCCTACACTAACAACCCTCAACTTAGGCTTTTAGCATGTATCGAAGTACACAATATCTATTTCCCAAACCAGGGCCACTTTTGGTAGCCACCTTCTACATAGGATTTTTGCTTTAATCAATGTTCACAATGCACAAGGGCATACTAGGCCCAATTTCAAGGTTTTTTACTAGACAAGGTTAGGCTAATTAGGTGTTTTTGAACGAATTGGTACATGTAAGGCTCAAATATTTGGAACAAGGGATAAACTTCATTCGGTTGGTGATTTTTAGGCTAGAATGGACTAATTTAAAGAACAAAGGCCTAAGATACCTTCCTAATCCATTTAATCTACAATCTAACATAGAGTAATAGGGCAAGTTCTAAATTATTATTATTAAATGCACGAATCTAGAAAATAAGCTCACACCTACCTAACATTGCATACATTATCAACAAGCGACTCACTGATCATGCTTAATGACTCAGTTACCCTCATTTCTCAGAAAAACTATTTCCAAACACCCAAACATGCATGGTTGCTATTTAACTACTAATTAAAAATTATTTTGGTGGGCACCAACTTTCAAAACCAAACATAAAAACACGTTATATGCCATATATATTAGTACTATATGCTATAAATATTATCGAAACATACTAGACGTGCTAGTTCAATAGAAATTAAATATCCACGAAGAAAAAAACACTGGAAAGAAAACTTCGAGATCCAAATTTGGGGTAGTTATGGACCTCAAGTTACTCAGACTTCACCAAGGCCCATAACTACCCACAACCCATTGAAAGAATTGTGCATCATCCCCAATGCACCAAATCAAGCAAAAATAAAATAAGTAGGGGTCATAAACATACCTCAGCGCTCAAATTAGAGAGCGATATGTACATCTAACGCTTAAGAGGGTCGAGTTTATACAAGTTTTAAGTCAAATTGAGGAGATTACGACCTTTGATGAAGTGAGAGCAGTGAGGCGCTTGTAGGACTAGGAAGCTAGCAGGTGAGTCACCTACTTGCTTAGCTTACATTTGTTAGATAGATGGAGATGAGGCCCGACGTCGAATCTGTCTATGTCTGACTATGAATAAAGTCCGTGTTAAGGATGTAATTTAAGCCCGTGTTTTAGAATCATAAATGGAATATATTTTTATCCCAAGAAGAATATAAAAACAGCCCAAAGACATCACAAATTCATTTCATAATTTAGGCCCAAACTAACTAAAGAGAAGGGAGAAAAAAGGGGCAGCAAAGACATCACGCTTATAGTTGTGTCTTTAGAATGGTTTCCTCATGAAAAAAAGAAGTATATGCTAGTTATACTTGCGCTGGAAATTTGGACAGCATGTGTCCTAAGGATTGTTGTGCACTTTTCTTGTTACTTAAGAGACTTTTCTCTTCTTGGTTGGTTGAGTTATGAAGCAAGACTTATGTTTTTAACAAGTTTTAGTTTGTTAGTGATGTAACTAGGCTGCTGCACAAGTTTTATAGTCCACAAAAGTGAGTTCTTATATGATACGGCAATTGTGTTTTTAGTACAAACTTCTGGGCTGGTAATTGGGAATTGTTGTTCCAAGACCTCCATCTACTTTGGGACTATTTTTGGACTGTCTTAAGGATGATTTTATGTGTAAATAATGTTGGATACAGTCTGGTTAAAGTTGAAACAGGTTCAGGATTGTTGATGTCAAAAAGTAGCGAGATGACGTAATGTTATGTTGCCTATTTGTGTATTGTGTAAGATTGTTACACCTTATACCTTGTGAACTATTGTAAGACTGTTAAGGGTCTAAAACAAGTTGTATATTGCATGTACATAAGAATGGTTATTAGAACATATGATTGTAAGTGGAAAGGTTGAAAGAATACGCTCAGGGTTATAATTATATGCTTACCGCCCGTATGTTATGTTTTTTATGAGATTGGGCTACCAGGATGTATCTATTGGCTGCTAATGCTAGTTTTATCACCTACTATATTGTAGATAAATATTTGGAGGAAGGAAAGGTTATCTCGAGGTAATAGCGAGGTCGTACAACAAGGTATGTAAGGCTACTCGATATTGTATTACTTGGAATGAAATCTACATTATTCCTTGGCATGTAAAGACACTTACCAACTCCGACACAACTATTAACCATGTATCCATACTTACACATGTTCATATGCTCCCATACATAGTCACTTTAAAATCTGCATACATATGTGGATACCAAGTTACATGGGTTCTTGTTGCTAAATAAAGTTCACCAGTTGTTTCATCTCATAAGCATTTTATTATTTGTGTAATGTACTCTTTTCATTGTCATATTGGTCTTGTATGATTATTTACATGTCACATGCTATATCTACAGTCCTACAGCTCCAATATTATCACCACCAAAAGAATCATCTCAAAGGTAATTGAAAGATAAAGTAAAGTATATTGTTTATTCATTGGTTGTAATCCGATGGGTGGAAGAATCACCTAGCTAGGGTCAATCCCATTACGGGGGGAGGGGGGAGCTCTAGGGGTGAAAGGAAAAGTCTAGCAGGGGTCGTTCCCCGATATAGATTTACCAATGATCAGCTGGTCATTTGTATTACATGTTGTGCACAGATTATAGAGTAAAGTTAAAGTAATAAAAAGAACATAAAGTACATGATTCCACAATATAACTAATTGTGGTCTCTTATTCTTACACTAGTGCATAGTTTTATTTGAGTTGTATCATATACAATATTTCCTGCCTTACATATTAAGTATACTCTTTCATACTGACGTTCCTTATGGGGGACTTGCATTTCATGCTGCAGGTACAGGTGCTAGAAGCTCTCCCCAGTCGGAGTACATGATATCCAGTTGCTGTTACCAAGCTCCAGGTTGCTCCGGAGCTTTGTGTGTCTAGAGCTTTTATTTTTTTATTGTATAGTTAGTCAAGGTAGGGCCTATCCTGACCCTTATCAAATACTTTTCCTTATCTAAAGACTTTGTAGACTATGTAAATTAAAGTGTGGTCATGTCTTGTACTTTAGACAACGTGGCCCCAACAGCCTAGTCATATGCATTTCCTTTTGGCTTGTTATTACTGTTTACTTTCTTCAATCATGTTGAATCTGGAAATCCCTTATAATATGTATAGAAAGCACATGGATACAGGTTGGTTCTCCCGAGCCTTATGGGCAACAGGTGTCAGTGTGCCTTAAAAGGACTTTGGGCGTGACAATAGCCCACCTTGGGTTGCTCCCAAGCAATGCTTGATTTATTATCACGGCACGACATAGCTATCATGAGCACTCATGCTTCCTAAAGATCCCATTCTTCAACTGTCTTGATCTCTTCCACATTTTCAAGGTAAGGCTTGAATCTTTGGCCATTTACTTTGAAAGTAACTCAATTTTGTCTCTCAAATTTAATGGCCCCATGATAAAAAATGGGTGCTACCAGAAAGGGACCCAACAATCTAGATTTGAGCTTCTTGAGGAACAACTTTAGTGTGGAATTAAAGAGTAGCACCAAGTCCCCTGGTGTGAAATGACAATTTTCTATGTGGCAGTCATGTTGTATTTTCATTCTTTGCTTACACAAGACTGAGCTCTCATATGTTTTCAATCGAAATTCATCAAGCTCGTTGAGTTGGCTCAATCTAGAGGTAGGTGCATCATTCCAATCCAGATTCAACTTCTTCAATGCCCACATTGCTTGATGCTCAAGTTCCACTAGCAAAATGACATACCTTCCCAAAAACAAGTAGATATGGGGACATACCTATAAGGGTCTTGAATGTAGTCTGGCATGCCCATAATGCATCATCTAGCTTCCGTGACCAATATATTCGGTTTGCATTAACAGACTTAGATAAAATCTTTTTAATTTCCCTATTTGATACTTCCACTTTCCCACTCATTTAGGGATGAAAAGGCATCGCCACCCTATGTTTCACTCCATACATTTCAAGAAGAGCTTTATAAAGTCTATTGTAGAAGTGAGAACCTTCATCAATGATGATAGCCTGAGGAGTACCAAATATCGAGAAGATATTCCTTTTCAGGAATACTGTGACATTTTTACCCTCATTATTAAGTAGAGCCACGGCCTCCACCCACTTCGATATATAATCCACAACAACTAAAATGTACTTGTTTCCATGTGAGATAACAAATGGTCCCCTAAAATCTATCCCCCACACATCAAACAACTCAATCACGAAAATAGGATTTAGGGGGAGCTCATACTTGCGAGTAACCCCACCTTCTCTTTGGCACGTATCACAAGCTTTGGCATAGCCACGGGCATTTTGGTGGATGGTGGGCCAATAAAACCTACATTGTAAAATCTAGTAGGTTGTTTGAATCCCACTATGATATCCACCCTCTAATGATGAGTGGCCTGCTTCAAGTATTGAAACGCCCCAAAAAGTGCCCGAAAATGTGCCCTGGAAATGCCCATATTTGTAATTTTCCTTTATCTCTAAATTCGAGCATGATATTAAAAATGTGACTTCATATTCTTGATCAAGGAACAAAATTTAGTGGGGAATAGGTATGACACCAATATTAGAGCAACCAAAGCAAAATTTTCTTTTTCCAAGTTTGCAATTAAATTGGGGGTGCGCATTGGCTCCGCGACGTGGAACCATCACAGAGCAATGAATTTTTTTTGCTAGTTTTCTTATTTCAGCCTAAGGCTTCAGAGTCTTGGCCCTAGGCCTTACTATGCACAAAAGCACCTATACTTAGTCATTTTTCAACCCCATATCATTCAAGACATTCCCCAAAACCCTCTCTAACACTTAGCCAAATATTTCATTTAAAATAAAATGTCCCAAACTCATTCTAGATCTCAAGAATTCTACTCAAGCTTCAAGTTCTCATTCAAATCTTCATCAAGAAAATCTTCAAAGTTGAGGTATGTGGGTTTTAACCATTGGGTCCTTTCACCCATGGTGCTCAACCTCCATTTTTAAGTAAATTGCATGTTTTCAAGTTGATTTATCTATGAATACTTCTTACTATAAATTTAATTATAAACTATTTTGGGGTTTCTTAAAATGTTGACTATTTAAGCATGTTTCGAGCTATGAATCTATGTTCTATGATGAGATTTGATGAGGGGTTTTAATATATCTTGCATGAGGGTATTACAAAGTGTTAGTGGATTAATTTACATTAAGTTTTCTCACATCATTTCACTCTTGAATTGCATGATTTTGAACTAGCACTACACACCTGTCAAATGTTTGATAAAATGTTCGGTTATGGATTCTTGAATTATTGATGATCCATTGCATGTCTTATGAGTTAAGTATTTTTATGATGATGAAAGAAATGTATGTATGTGTTGATTTCTTGAAAAGTATCTACATTGTTTCAAGTTAACCACACATTGTTGAGGTGGTGTTGTGCCTCAATCACCTTGTCGCGGGGGTGCTAGGCCCGTACTACTATGTTGAGTGGTATATACCTTGACCACCTTGTTGGGGGGTGCTAGGCCCGTACTACTATGTTGAGGGGTATATACTTTGACCACCTTGTCGACGGATGCTAGGCCCGTACTACCATGTTGAGGGGTATATACCTTGGCCACCTTGTTGGGGGGTGCTATGCCCATACTACCAATTGAGGGGTTGATACCTCAATCACATTCCAATGGGTGATATGCCTTGTATTACAATTACTAGTTGCTTGGTCTATGATGATGGTCTCTTCCTACGCATGTATTATGTTCTATATAAGCATGTTTTACTTCAAAGATTGATCATGCATTCCATATTGCTAATATACTTACCTGTTGGTAATGTATATGCATCTTGATTATGTTTCCTATCTCTTATTGCATTGCATCCTACATACTTGGTACATTCAAATGTACTAACACATACTCTATGCCTACATAATGTTATCGTGTAGGAACTGGAGTCCCACACGATCATCCTCCCTGTGGCTAGTTGGTCATCTTGAAAATAAGCTATTGGTGAGTCCTCATGTTCGGGGACGCTAGCTATATTACTCTTACCTATGTTATTTCTTTATGTTGAACTTTGATGCTAAAAAGGTGAGCCTAAAAAGTTGTCTTCCCTCCCTCCCCCCAATATATGCTAGAGGTGTTGTTGGACAAGTGATGTAATTATGCTTTGAACTTTGACTTTCTTGATTATTTATGCTACTAATACTTCCCTTAGTACTACTATCCCTGTCTCTACTCTCTTGTTGTTGTTTAATTTCTTCCACAATAAGGATGTGTAAATGATATGCTAAGAATCTTGTTTGGGGCCCCTTCGGGTTCTCATTCGTCGTGTCATGTCTAGGCCCTAGGCTTGAAAACTTGGTATTAGAGCCCTAGGTTGTTAATGTTCCTCGGTATCCAATACACCGCGTCAATTAGACTCTTTTTCATGGTTGTAAAAAGTGCACCACAACTATGAGCAAGGGAAACATTTTCCCTTCTTCTCGATCTATGTCGTGCTATAGAAGTTAAGGTAAGGTTATCCCCTAACGAATGTTCTTTATGCTAGATCATGTTTATCCTAAGTGGAAGAAGAGCCCACACGCTCAAAGAATAACTGGCTCATGAAGAGTTTTGGGACGCTATTGCCATGTTAGCTCAAGCTACGACTAATAAATCAACCAAGGGGCCCAAGCTCCTCATGTTCCTACTTCGACTTCTAGGGTAAGGGATTTTATGAAGATGACTCCACTGGAGTTCCATGGGTCTAAAGTAGATAAGGACCCTCAAGAATTTATTGATGAGGTGTACAAAGTATTGTCTATTATGGGGGTTAGATCGGAGGAGAAAACGGAGTTGGCGACCTACCAACTCAACGGGGTGGCCCAAATATGGTTTACCCAATGGAGAGAGCAGAAGGGGAACAACAATGTATTCTTTGGGAGGAGTTTAAGGCGACATTTCTCAACCGATTCTTCCCTCTTGATCTAAGGGAGCCCAAAATGATGGAATTTATGAATTTGAAGCAAGGGTCCATGAGTGTGAGGGAGTATTCCCTCATGTTCAACCAATTCTCTAAATATGCTCTACAATTGGTGACCGAGCCAAAGTTTAGGATGCACAAGTTTGTGATGGGTGTATCCGATCTAGTGAATGAAGAGTGTGTGCCACTATGTTTGCCTCATGACTTATGCAAAACAATTGGAAGGGGAAAAGTTGAGAAATGGAAGGGGTAATGATGCCAAAAGGGCCTATTTTGAAGATTGATTCCCATGTCCCAAGGGTGGCCGATTTCATCAATGCCAATGCTCCTCCAATGCTCCTAAAAGAAGGTTTGCTAATGATAACCCAAGGGTCCAACGTGGTGGTGGTATGGTTTCTAATGCTATGTGCCCAAGATGTGCTAGAGGCCATGATGGCCCATAATTGAGAACACCAATGCTTGCTATAGTTGTGGAGAAGTGGGTCACAAGAAGGTTGATTGCCCTCGTAATCAAAACAAGGGTAGAGATGGTCATCCACAAGGCCAAAATACAAATATTGTTCCTAGGGGAAGAGGATGCCAACAAGGGGGGTGCTTCAACACAAAATCAATTTTATGCTCTTCAAGGAGATAAGGGGTAGATGAGGTGTCCAATGTCATCACTGGTACGTTAAAAGTCTTTGATTTTGATGTGTACATATTGATAGACCTGGGTACCACTCTTTCTTTTGTTAGTCCTTTTGTTGCCAACAAGTTTCATGTTAACCCTAAATTGTTGTGTGAGCCTTATAAGGTGTCTACTCCCGTTGGTGCATCCATTGTTTCTAGAAGAGTCTATAGAAATTTTCCCGTTTTGATTTTGCATAAAAGATTGGCTTATGATTTTGTTTAGTTGGATATGGTGGATTTTGATATCATTCTTGGGATGGATAGGTTGCATGCATAATATGCCTCTATTTGAAAGTAGAAACCTTAGGTTCAAATTCCCTAATGAACCCGTCCTTGAGTGGGAGAGTCATGTTGTAATTGTCAAGGGTAGGTTTATTTCCTGCATTAAGGCCCAAAAGTTGATTTCCAAGGGGTCTATCTATCATATTGTAAGGGTTAGGGATGTTGAGTCCAAAGTCCTTTCTATAGAGTTGGATCTGGTGGTTAATAGTTCCTTAATGTCTTTCCTAATGAGCTTCCCAGTGTTCCTCCCGAAAGGGGAATAGATTTGGCATATACCTCCTTCCCGATACTCAAGCCATATTTGTCCCCCCTTTTCGTATGGCCCCGGTGGAGTTGAAACAGCATTTAAAAGATTTGTTGGAGAAGGATTTTATTAGGCCTAGCCAATCACCTTGGGGTCCACCGGTGTTGTTTGTGAAGAAGAAGGATGGTACTCTTAGAATGTGCATTGATTATGGACAACTTAACAAGGTCACCATAAAGAATAAGTATCTTCTACCAAGGATTGATGTTATTTTCGACAAACTTCAAGGGGCTAGTCACTTCTCTAATATTGGTCTTTGGTCTGGGTCTCACCAAGTGAAAGTGAGGTCTGACATTCCTAAGATGGCCTTCCGAACTAGATATGGGCACTTTGAGTTTGTCGTTATGTCCTTCGGGTTGACTAATGCACTGGCTATCTTCATGGATCTTACGAATAGGGTCTTTATACCCTACCTTGACTTGTTTGTGGTGGTACTTATTGATGATATTTTGATCTGTTCCTATAGTGAGGAGGAGCATGTGAACCATTCGAGGGTGGTGTTGCAAATCTTGATGGAGGAAAAGTTGTATGCCAAATATGAAAAATTTGAGTTTTGGTTGAAAGAGGTTGCCTTCATGGGTCATGTGGTGTCGGGTAATGGTATTAAGGTGGATCCTAAGAAGACGCAAGTGATTACAAATTGGCCTAGTCCTTTGACTCCATCGGATATTACAAGTTTCTTGGGTTTGATGGGTTACTACCGGAGGTTTGTTAGTGGTTTCTGTTCTATTGCTTCTCCTTTGACTAAGTTGACCCTAAAGAAGGCAAAGTTTGTGTGGACCGATGAGTGTGAAAAGAGTTTCCAAACTTTGAAAGATAAGCTTGTCTTCGCTTCTATCTTGTCTCTACTGGAAGGGTTTGTTGTTTGTTGTGTATTGTGATGCCTAAAGAATTTGTTTGGGTTGTGTTTTGATGAAAAATGATAAAGTGATAGATTATGCCGCTAGACAACTCAAAGTGCATGAAAAGAATTATCCTACCCATGATCTTGAATTGGCTACCATGGTTTGTGCTTTGAAAATTTGATGTGATTATTTGTATGGGGTGCATGTTGATGTGTTTACCGATCATAAGAGTCTCCAATATGTGTTCACCCAAAAGGATCTCAACTTGAGACAAAGAAGGTGGTTAGAGCTTCTTAAGGATTATGATATGAGTATTCATTATCACCCCGGTAAGGCTAATGTTCTGGCCGATGATTTGAGTAGGGTGTCTATGGGCAGCTTAGCTCATGTTGATGTTGGTGGCGAAGAGGTGGCTAGAGAGGTCTATCGGTTGGCTAGATCGGTAGTTAGGTTAGAAGAGTTTGACAATTGTGGAGTTGTAGTTGTTGATAACTCTAAATCTTTATTGATTGAGGAGGTGAAGGCAAAGCAAGATCTTGACCCCGCCTTGCTAGAGTTGAAGGCCTGGGTGGGAGATGCTAAGGTGGAGGTTTTCTTCCAAAAGGTAGATGGTGCCTTTAGGTACTAAGGTAGGTTGTGTGTGCCTAGTATTGATGGCTTGAGAAAGAAGGTTCTCAATGAGGCTCATAATTCTTCCTACTCTATTCACTCTGGTACTATAAAGATGTACGAAGATTTGAGGGAAGTGTTTTGGTGGGGTATTATGAAGAGTGATACCTCTAAGTTTGTATCCGGTTGTCACAATTTCCAACAAGTTAAAGATAAACATCAAAGGCTGGGTGGTGTAGCTCAAGATATAGAGATTCCTACTTGAAAGTGGGATGAAATTAACATAGATTTTGTAGTTGGGTTACCTAAAACTATAAAGCATTTTGATTCCATTTGGGTTGTGATTGATAGAATCACAAAGTCGGCTCATTTTCTACCAGTTAAGAATGCTTATGGTGCCGAAGATTATGCTAGATTGTACGTTCATGAGTTGGTTAGATTACATGGGGTGCCTTTATCTATTATTCGGATCGTCATGCTCAATTCACTTCTCGCTTTTGGAGATCCTTCCAGAGAGGTCTTGGTACCAAGGTTAAGCTTTGTACGACCTTTCACCCTCAAAAGGATGGACAAGCCGAATGAACTATCCAAACTCTTGAGGATATGCTTAAAGCTTGTACTTTGGAGTTCAAGGGTAGTTGGGATGAACATCTTCCACTAATTGAGTTTGCTTACAACAGTAGCTAACATTCAAGCATTGGTATGGCTCCTTTTGAGGCTCTCTATGGTAGACATTGTAGATTCCCAGTTGGATGGTTTGACGTGGGAGAGATGGCTTTGTTGGGCTCAGATTTGGTTATGGAGGCCATGGAGAAGATGCGGTTAATAAGGGAAAGGTTAAGGATAGCCCAAAGTAGAAAAAAGTCCTATGCCAATGTGAGGAGGAGTGATCTTGAATTTCAGGTTGGTGATTGGGTCTATTTGAAGGTGTCGCCCATGAAAGGTGTGGTTTATTTTTGGTAAGAAGGGTAAGTTGAATAAAAAAGTTTGTGGGTCCTTATAGAGTGTCAAGTAGGATTGGTAAGGTGGCCTATGAGTTGGAATTTCCCAGTGATATGAATATGATTCATCCGTTCCAGGTGTCTATGTTGAGGAAGTGTGTGGGTCACCCAAGTCCTATTGTGCCTTTATATGTTTTGGTGGTTATTGAAGACAATTTGACTTATGAAGAGGTTCTTGTAGAAATTTTGGATAGACAAGTGAAGAGGTTGTGGAACAAGGATGTAACTTCCGTTTAAGGTTCTTCGGAGAACCAATAAATTGAAAGTGTCACATGGGAAGCCGAGGCAGACATGCTAAAGTGATATCCCTATCTCTTCCATTCTACTCAATCCTAAGGTACTAATTTCAAGTCCCCTAGGTAATTTTCAAGTCCCAAGTTTCAGCCCTTATGTCATTTGCATGCATTCAGGTTTATGTTGACAAGTTTATGGTGATTTTGACTCTTATGTTGAGATTTTTGTAATGATGTTTAAGTGAATTTGTTGAATTCATATTTTTTGCTGAAATCATCTTGATTACTTCTCTTATGTATGTCTCTTTGACATTCAGGGATGAGTGTTCCTAAGGGGGAGATATTGAAACGCCCAAAAAGTGCCCAAAAATGAGCCTCGGAAATACCCATATTCATAATTTTCATATATCTTAAAATCCATACGTGATATCAAAAATCCAACTTCATATTCTTGATCAGGGGACAAAATTGAGTGGGAGATGGGTAAACCCCAATTTTAATCAACTATAGCAAAATTTGATTTTTTTCAAGTTTGCGCAAAACAATTGGGCTGCGCATTGGCTTCGCGACACAGAGCCGTCGCGGAGCAATGAATTTTTCTTATAGTTTTCTTATTTCAAGATAAGGCTTTGGTGTCTTGGGCCTAAGACTTCCTATGCCTAAAAACACCTATACTTCGTTATTTTTCAATTCCATATCATTCAAGACATTCCCCAAAACCCTATCCAACACTCAGCCAAATATTTTATTCAAAATCAAGTGTCCCAAACTCCTTTCGGATCTCAATAGTTCCACTCAAGCTTCAAGTTCTCATTCAAAAATTCATCAAGGAAATCTCTAAAGTTGAGGTATGTGGGTTTCAACTATTCGGTCCTTTCACCCATCGTGCTCAACCTTCCCTTTTAAGTAAATTGTATGTTTCCAAGTTGATTTATCTATGGGTACTTCTTACTATGAATATGAATATAAATTATGTTGAGGTTTCTTAAAATGTTGACTATTTAAGCATGTTTGGGCTATGAATCTATGTTCTATGATGAGATTTATTGAGGGGTTTAATGTATCTTGCATGAGGGTATTACCAAGTGTTGGTGAGTTGATTTACATTAAGTTTTGTCACATCATTTCACTCTTGAATTGCATGATTTTGAACTAGCATTACACACCCGCCAAGTGTTTGACAAAATATTCGGTTATGGATTTTTCAGTTATTGATGATCTATTGCATGACTTATGAGTTAAATGACTTTATGATGATTAAAGGAATGTATGTATGTGTTGAATTCTTGAAAAGTATCTATAGTGTTGCAAGTTTACCATACCTTGTTGAGGGGATGCTATGCGTTAATCACCTTGTCAGTGGGTGCTAGGCTCGTACTATCATGTTGAAGGGTATATACCTTGACCACCTTGTCGAGGGGTGCTAGGCCCGTACTACCATGTTGAGGGGTATAAAACTTGACCACATTGTCGGAGGGTGCTAGGCATGTACTACCATGTTGAAAGGTATTTATTATGATCACTTTGTTGGGGGGTTACTACATCCGTACTACCATATTGAGGGGTATATACCTTGGCCGCCTTGTTGGGGGGTGCTAGGCCCATACTATCATTTGAGGGGTATATACCTCAACACCTTCCAAGGGGGTGCTATGCCTTGGATTCCAAGTACTAGTTGCTTGGTCTATGATGATGGTTCTTCCTACACATGTATTGTTTTCTAGATAAGCATGTTTTACCTCAAACATTGATCATGCATGCCCATAGCGCTATTATACTTACCCGTTGCTCATGTATATGTATTTTGATGATGTTACCTATCTGTTGTTGAATTGTATCCTACATTCTTAGTACACTCAAATATACTAACACATATTTTATGCTTACATGATGCAACCATGTAGCAATCGGAGCCCCTCACGATCATCCTCCCCGTGGTTAGTTGGTCATCTTGAAGATAAGCTATTGGTGAGTCCTCAAGTTTGGGGACACTAGCTATACTACTCTTCCCTATGTTATTTATTTATATTGAACTTTGTGTAACGACCCTGAAATTTCGTCTACTTAAGTTGGAATAGTGTAAGGATGATTTTTAAAAAGGAAGTATGTAAATTAATTTTTTCGTAGAATTTGGATAAGAATTTTAAGATGTCATAGAAGAAAAAGTTGTTTGGAATGACGAAACGAGTCAAATGACGAAATCAAAAAAAAATAAAAAGTGGGCGAAGGACAGCCATCCTTCAGTGACGGACGCCCATTCTTCACTGAAGGGAGACCATCCTTCAGTGAATGATGACTGTCCTTCACTACGGCCATCCATCAATTATTTTGGCCTATAAAAGTCTGTTTTAATCTGAACATTTTCAGCACCTCAAAAATGATTTCCTTCCTATTTTTTCTAATATTTCAACTAATTTTATACACTTTTAAGTGTTGAAAATCAGTTTGAAGTGTCTGGGTCATTTTCAGGTCAAGCTGAAATTTACCAGCTATTCTACTCTTGTAAGTTGCTCCTACTTATATCTATCTTTATTTTTCAAAATAATTACTATGTATGAGGTTATTTTTAAGTACTTTATTGTGTGAGGAGTACCTAATTCAAGTTATAAAGTTGTACGTAATTGATAATATTCATATGTTGCTTCATTTACATAAGTTAAGATTTGGAAATAAGATAATGTATGATTAAGTCATATATTAAATTGAGACTTTTTACATGTATTCTCTTGATGATATAGAAATTACTGGCCGCATTATTATTATAACATGAAACTAAAACTTTATACTTGATAAGCATTAATATGATATGGACTACTATGTAAACTAAGTTTAGTTCAGTCTATGGATAATTGAGGAATTGAGAAAACTTAAGTATTGTTAAGCATAAAAAGCTCTTTGAACCTGAGTATTTATATTATCATGAAAAACTTATCTGCTTTGCATGATGAGTCAAATTGAGAGAGTCTATGTCACGCCCCAAGTTCCGTTAGGGCGGACTGACACCCATTGCCGATAAGGCTCGGGAGAACCAACCTGTATTTATGCGCTTCCTGTACAAGTTATAAGGGATTTCTATGTTTGACCACGTTTTTAAGAAAATAAACATTGATAATAGGCCAAAGGAAATGCATAGACTAGGCCGGTGGGGCCACGGTGTCTAAAGTACGAGACATGACTACACTTTGCTTTACATAGTCTACAAAGCCTCTAAATAAAGAAGAACATCTGATAAGGGTCAGGACGGGCCCCGCCTTAACAAACTGTACAATACAAACATGTATGTTCTAGACATACACAAAGCCCCGAAGCAACCTGGAGCTTGGTAACTGCAGCTGAATGTTAGTATTCCTACTGGGGAGATCTAATAGCACTTGTACCTGCATCATGAAATGCAGGTCCTCCGTAAGGAACATCAGTATGAGATAATGTACTGAATATGTAAGGTAGAAAACACTGTATATGAAGTAACAACTCAAGTGAGACTGTACTCTGGTGTACCATAAGAGACCACCTGTAGTTATACTGTGGGATCATGTACTTTATGTTCTTTATATTACTTTACCTTTACTGTATAATTTGTGTACAACTGTATTACAAATGACCAACTAATCAGTGGTCAACTATTTCGGGATATTCCCTGGCTAGGTTCTTCCTTAACCCCTCGGGCTACCACCCATGACAGGATCGTCCCTGGCTAGGTGATTCTTCCACCCCTGGGGCTACCACACATCAATAAACACTAAAGTTTACCTTTCAATTACCTTTGAGATGGTTCTTTTAGTTGTCACAATATTGGAACTGCAGGACTGTATATGTAACATGTGACATGTAGATAATTATACAAGACAATATGACAATGAAAAGAGCACGTTACACAATTAATGAAATGCGTATGAAATGGAACAACTCATGAACTTTATTTGGCAAACAGAACCCATATAACTTGTCATCTACGTGTGTATGCTCATTTGAAAGTGACAATGTATGGAAGCCTATGAACATATGAAAGAGTTTAGATACAGTTAATAGTTGTGCTGGAGTTGGTAAGTGCTTTTATGTACCAAGGAAGGATTTAGATTTCATGCCAAGTAATAAGAAATCAAGTAGCCTTACATGCCTCATTGTATGACCTTGTTACTATGTCGAAACAACCTTCCATTCCTTCAAATAGTTATCTACAACATAGTATATGATAAAGCTAGTATAACAGCCAATAGATACACTTTGGAAGCCCAATTTTATAGAAAAACAACATATTGGCAGCAAGCAGACAATTATAAACCCTAGCGTATTCTTTCAACCGTGTTGCCTCTAATCATATTTTCTAGTATACATTCACATATACACATCATGTGCAATCTGTTCTATTTCCATAACATTCTTACAACAGCCCACAAAGCACAGCACATAATAATTCTACACAATCTATATGGACAGCATAACGTTACCTCCCTTCGCTACATTTTGATGTTGACAATTCCAAACCTGTCCCAACTCTAACCAAACCGTTCCAATAACATTCATACATAAAACCAGCCTTGAACCAGTCTTAGAACAGTAAGAAATCAGTCATTAAGAATGTGAGGTAATACCCTTCTATCCAACAGTCCACAAGTTCTAATCGACATTACACTTAAGATAACACAATAAACGCGTTTGTTAAATGAAACCAAAATTAGGGCATAAACCTTAGGGTGATGTTTATAACTCAAAACATGTTAATAACACCCAGTTCTTTCCATAATACAACTCATAAACCATAGAGAAATCACCAAAACAAAGGCAAGTGTGCAACAACGTTCTACACACATGCTGTCCAACAAATTTCAGCAAGCATAACTAGCATCTATTTCTTGTTTTTCATGATGGAACTATGCTGAACACACAACTCTAATTACTTACCTTTGTCTTAAAGGATTATATGCTCCTTAAGAACCCTAAAAAGTGTCATTTGGCTGCTTCACAAAGTTGAGAAAAGTTGAGAGGAAATTTAGAGAGCAAATCTGATTTTTGTGTGGTCAAG
>JAPFFP010109023.1:0-18849 GCA_026153255.1 Solanum medicagineum
TTAAATGTCTATTTTATATTATTTATATGTAAAAAAAATACTACATATATATATATATATATATATATATATATATATATATATATATATATTAAAATCACTTAATTATTAAATTAAAAATTTGATCAACATTAATAATATTTATTGAATACTAATGTTACACCTAATGAGAAAATTTAATAGCATTTCATTATATCATTAAAAAATAAATTTATGAATAACTATTGAACCCATGCATCGCACGGATTTTCACAACTAGTATTAATATAATTCTAACATGTAAAGAGACCTAAGTCATCAACAAGAAATATTAGACAAATAAACGTTAACACATATAAAAAATGATGCACAATAATTAACATTCAAGTAAGCATCTTAGCCGTCCGATAACAAGCTATATGCTTCTATTAGAATTTTGTTCTGATTTTCTTTTCATATTTAATTTTTTTTAAAAGGAAAGTCTAGTTATATTATAATTACTTTTACTTGTCCTAAAAGAAAATATAATTGCTTCCGTACTTGGTTAGTATTAGCGAGGCAATGCCTTCTATATTTGATTATTTACTTTTCTTTTTATTTATTTGTCATCTGGTTTATCATCGTTCTTTCATTATTTATAATTTTTCTACAAGTCTGGCATTTTCTTGCATTAAGATTTCATTTTTAAAATCCAATCTTCAAAATGAATGGGTCATTGAAGAGCAATGGTCACAAAAAATAATTTTTTCGGTATCTTTTTGGATATTATACTGAATGATTTTTTCTGAATTTGTTTGAGTGTTGGGGACCAGGAGCTTTGGGATGAAAAATAGAAGAAAGATGATATAAAAAAGGAGTGATCCAAAAATTCAAATGCTAGATGGTCAATAGGACATAGGGTGTAGCACGTAATGAAAATATTAATCAAAAAATGTACAAATATACAAATTCAAAAACAATTAAAGAAAAATGAGATGAGTTTCTCTGAAAACATAATATATGCCACTCAAAGCTATGATAAAGATCAAACTCGAAAAAGACGTTATAAAAGAAATAGGCCACATAATATGAATACATATAATAGAAGAAAGTATTACTTAAGAAAGTCATCAATTCGAAAACTATATCTAGATAGAAATAGACATGTTAGAAAATATAGAGCTGATAGAAATTATAGAAATAAATTAGAATGTTTTACTTGTGGCAGCATAGAACATTTGGTAAATATATATCCAAAGAGAAATAATAGTCGGACAAGAAATTCACAACAAATAGAAGATTTTCAAGAAACATTAATAAATGTAAATGAATATATGTCAGATAGTGAAAGTATATATTCTGTTGTTAGTATAGAATCAGCCGAGAAACCATGATTAGACTCCTCCGACTCAGAACAAGAAGGATTTATAAATGAAATAGAACTAGAAATGGAGAACCTAGATTTAGAAGAAATATAAGCGAGCGCAATGGTAATATTTTGCAAGATTGTAGTCATGAATTTGAAAGGATCAAAGGGATAGATAGTAATCAATGTTTTATATGTAAATCGTACCCTAGCAGAGGAACAAAGGTAAAATGTAAATTATGATATATGGAAGGATACATCACATATATAGAAGATATTCTAAAAATAAATATAATCAAAGAAGAGGAATACAATGAAGAAAGAAATTCAACCACGACTTTAAGAATAATGACATTAGAAACTGTCATGACTCGAACCTAGGGTTTAGTCGTGACCCGAGGAATGTGACACCCTAAGGCATCCCATCCAAGCCTCGTGTGCATATCATAAGCATTCATAATGTAAATTAAGCATATACCAGAGAAAACAGCAAGCAAAAAAGTATGTCAACAAGAGTACAAAAATGCACATATCCATTTGTCTAACTCGTGCCTCTACATAAGGATCTTGGCGGGGTCTAGCACATACCCTACTAGCTCACCCTCAAGATGTACATCTAAGTTAAAAGATAAACTCTCAACATAAATTAAATGAAAAGTATCATAAGGGCTTGTTTCCGAAGCATAGGAACTCACCAATAAATCCTCAAGCTTAGGAACTTGAACGCCCGCCTCAATATGGAATAATCTCCTCGTTCTCCGTCCCTATATGGTTAGCCATGTAGGCAAAGAAGTATACATATGTTAGCACATAAAATCTACTAAGTATGTAGGTATACTATGAATAAAAGAACATCACAATAGTATCAATATGCTTAATCGTAAACAATAGATAAGGACACAATATGCATCAATATACCATTTAAAAATCAAGAGAAAAAGCATCATAAATCCATTCATAACCTTAATATACATATGTGGGAATAAGATCATAACCGACATTCATAAGAACATTTGAACTATTACATAGAATTTCGATGTTTGCTCTACATCGAGCTAACAGGAGTCTACTTTGCCAAGTCAAACTTGACCCTCACCCTATAGGCTCTATCATAGAATGATGAGAACCAGTCATTTGACTCCACCTTTTAGGCTCTATCCTAGCACGGTGAGTGTCCATCATATAAGTTGAATGGATCCATTAGTACATCTTTAAGGCATAAGACATAAATTTCATTTCTATGGTGGCACATAATTATGGGACCATGGCATCTACCAAGGCCCTCTCAGTGCTAAGTCATTTCCCACGAAATATGTAAAACATACATATGCATAGCTTTCAAAATAGTTCATACTTCTTTAAAATCATACTTCTATAGTTTTCAAAATAATCATCATGGTCTTTCATAGAACGTCAAGTTATAAGAATAGTCCATCTACTTTGCTTTCATCATAATGTGGGTAGAAATTCTCACCTTTACATCATCATAACATTGGATTTTTCATCACCCTCTTTATCATAGCATCATCATAACTTTCATAACATCATCATCATCACTATTAAAAGGAAAATATGCTTCTCATACTTGAGATATAAATAGTCATTGAAACACATAGCTTTATCATAGAAGACTAGGGCTAAGTGTGGGGTCCATGAGCATTTGATTCAACAGTCATGCAACTGAGTAGGTTTCATAGAGAAAACATGCAATTTAAATCAAATTAAATCATTAACAAAGAACCCACCTCAAAACATTAAGCCCTAATCATGCATACTTTGAAATCACATACTTTTGCTTAAATCATAGTTGAAAAGTCCATAAGAATTTATCATAAGATTTTGATAAAAAGAAGGTTTTAGATTGGGCTTCATGGATGAAACTAATCCATGAATGAAGTGCTACATATCTGAAGTAGAATCCTAAGAATTGGGGAAGAAAATTTGAAAAAAAACCTTGGTCAATCCTTTAAGCTTAGCTTCAATGGAACCCTTGACTTGGAGAAAGAATGGTTGTGAGCCCTTGAGAGAATTTTGGGAATAAATAACTTCGAATGACTTAGGGGTTCCATTGTATAAGAACAACGGGGATATTCAAAACTGCAAGAATTACAAAGGTATCAAGTTGCTAAGTCACACTATGAAGGTTTGGGAGAGAGTGGTGGAGATGAGGATGATAAGAGTAGTGTCTATTTTAGAGAATTAGTTTGGATTCATGTCAAGGCTGTCGACTACTAAAGCAATTCATCTTGTTCGTAGATTACTAGAGAAATATAGGGATAGAAAGAAGGACCTTCATATGATGTTCATTGATCTCGAGAAGGCCTATGACAAGGTTCCAAGGGATGTCCTATGGAGGTTTTTAGAGGTGAAAGGTGTCCCAATGATATATATTACGACGATTAAGGACATGTACAATGGAACCAAAACTTGGATAAGAATAGTGGGAGGAGACTCAGAGTATTTTTCCTGTTGAGATGGGGCTCCATCAAGGATTCGTGTTGAGCCTTTTCCTGTTTGCCTTGGTGATAGATGAGCTGACACGATCTATCCAGAAGAAGGTTCCATGGTGTATGCTATTTGTAGATAACATAGTACTGATTGATGAGACTCGGACTAAAGTTAATGATAGGTTGGAGGCTTGGAGACACGCCTTGGAGTCCAAAGGATTCAAACTGAGTAGGACCAAAATTGAATACTTGGAGTGCAAATTTAGTATTTCGAGGAATGAAGCAGACATTTATGTGAGGCTTTCCACTTAACCTATTCCCACGAGGGAAAATTTTAAGTATTTGGGGTCCATTATCCAGAGTAGTGGCGATATCGACGATGATGTCACACATCGTATTGGGGCAGCATGGACTGAATAGAGGCTTGCCTCAAGAGTAATGTGTGACAAGAAGATACCATCTAAACTCAAAGGAAAGTTTTACAGAATGGTAGTTAGACTATCTTTGTTGTATGGGGTAAAGTGTTGGCCAATAAAAAATGCACATGTTCACAAGATGCATGTCACAGAGATGAGGATGTTGGGATGGATGTATGGTCACACTAGGAGTGATAAGATTAGGAATGAGAGCATTCGGGAGAAGCTAGAGGTGGCCCCTATGGCTGATAAGATAAGGGAAGTAAGTCTGCAATGGTTTGGACATATGCAAAGAAGAAATATCAATGCTCCTATTAGGAGGTGCGAGAGGTTGGTTTTGGGAGGTACATGGAGGGGTAGAGATACACCAAAGAAGTATTGGGGGAAGGTGATCAGACAAGATGTAGCGAAACTTGATCTCACCGCATGACCTTAGATAGAAAGGAGTGGAGGTCGTGAATTAGAGTAGCAGGCTAATTGGTTGGTAGAGTTAGATAGATGTCTGGCCTTGGGGTATAGTAGGGTAGCAGGAGTAGTCATGTTTTATATCATGTGTTGTCATTATCTGTCGTATGTGTGTTAATTCTATCATATTTACATATTGTTATGTGTTTTTTGGTATTAGTCGCCCTTTTTGTTCCCTTTCCTTTCCTTTTTGTGATATCTAGTTTATTCTGCTTATGGGTTTTTGAGACAAGGGTTCCCCGAAAACAACCTCTCTAAGGTCTGCGTACATTCTACCCTCGCTAGACTCCACTTGTGGGATTCCACTAGGTATGTTGTTGTTATTATCGAATGACTTAGGAATAGGTCTTTATAGGAATTAGGTCGGTCAGGGTAGTTAGAGTAGCCAAAATGACATAGTTTAGGACTTGGATGGATTGAAAAAAATTGTCTAAAACGTCCACGAAACCCTATCTATGGACCGTGGAACGACTTATGGGTCATACCTCGTCTCATGGGTTAGGGTGTCAGAAATGTTGAGCTACTGGAATTGCAGCTTCTGATACATGAACATGCAGTACGACACGTAGATACACATACGGATCATAGAACCTTTCGTAGAAAGACCCCAGACTTAGACAAATTTGGTTTTCTCAGAGCCTCTACCTACAACACCTACTTACGGCTTGTATAGTAACTTACGGCTCATATACTAATTCATGAATCAAGTTCTAGAAATTCTTGAAGTTTTTCATTTTCACTAGGCACTTTTCATGGTACCACTTACGACTCATGGATCCCTGTACGGGCCTTGAACTAGCTCGTAAAGCCTGACTGTTAGAAATTTTTCTATGCTTTATTTTTCCAGGCCTAAAAACATGAAGGGTGTTACATTATCTCCCCCTTGATATCATTCGTCCTCAAACGAGACAAAATTACGCTTGAATAGATTAGGAATACAGACATCAACATAGCATAAATGTAAGAATGCAACTTAATCATCATTTTCATAAAATCATCAAATTTATGCATTAGACATCATTCAAAAATAATTTCATAATCATGCATGCATGCAACTTAACATGAGATATGCATTTGAGAGAATTTCGAAGGGATGGATCGTATTAAGTACCTTAAGCTTGAGTGGAGGGAAAGAGATAAGGGTATCGCCTCATCATGTCTGCTTCAGCCTCCCAAGTAGCACTCTCAACATGTGAATTTCTCCACAATACCCTGATGGATGTCACCTCTTTTTTTCTAAATTTCTTCACTTGTCGGTTCAAAATCTCAATCGGTACCTCTTCATAGGTCATATCCTCCTCAGTAGACTCATCCTTCAATGGAACAATAGAATTTGGGTCACCCAAGTATTTCTTTAGCATGAAAACATGAAATAATGGATGAACCATAGCTAATTCTTTAGGAAAATTCAATTCATAAGCCACCTTCAACCTTCTTCACTATCTTATAGGGTCTCACTTATATAGGACTCAATTTGCCTTTCTTACCAAAGCGCATCTCTCCTTTCATTGGGGAAACCTCCAAATATACCCAATCATCTTCATTAAATTCTAGTTTCTTCCTCCTCACATCGGCATATGACTTTTGACAACTTTGGGAAGCCTTTAACCTTTCGATTATGACTTTCACCATCTCCATAGCATCAAATACTAAATCTGGCCCAATTAAGGACATTTCTCCAACTTCAAATTATCCCATTGGATATTTACACCGTCTACCATACAGTGCTTCAAATAGAGCCATATCAATACTTGAATGAAAAGTATTGTTATAAGCAAATTCAAAAGAGGTAAGTCATCATCCCAACTTCCTTTGAAATCAAGCACACAAGCCCTTAATATATTCTCCAATGTTGTATCATTCTTTTGGCTTGTCCGTCTGTTTGAGGATGAAATGTAGTACTTAGCTTCATCTTTGTACCAAGGCCCTTTTCGAATAACTTTAAAAAATGCAAAGTAAATTGAGCACCTCTATCCGATATACTGGACAATGGTACCCCATGCAACTTCACCAACTCTTGGATGTAAACCTTGGCATAATTTTCTGCACCATAAGAAGTCTTTACCAGCAAAAAGTAGGTTATTTTCGTCATTCTATCCATGACTACCCATATTGAGTCAAATTGCTTTCTGGTCCTTAGCAACCCTGTAATGAAATCCATGTTCATTATCTCCTATTTCCAAGTCGGTACTTCAATATCTTGAGTCAAAACTACTAAGTCTTTAATGTTCTACCTTAACTTGTTGGCAATTTACACATCCATCACACACCTTGTTATATCTCATTGCACTTCTCTTAAATCCCTATACTCTTGGTCAATGCAGGATAAATAGAATACTTGGAATTATGAGCTTCATTAACTATCCTCTCCCTTATTCCATCCATATTGGGTACACACAGTTGCCCTTGATAGCGCAATACTCCATCTTCCCCTTGTGAGAAGACTTCTACCTTGTTATCAACCATTGAGTTTTTCAACTCTACCAAAGTAGGATCCATGTCTTGCTTTGCTCTAATTTCTTCCATAAAAGATGATTTCGCCCCATTAAGTACTAGCACACCACCATCACTTAAGCTATTGAACTTCACACCCAAACAGGCTAGACAGTGAAATTCCTTAACCATTTCTCTATCTCCACTTTCAAATATGTGTCATGCTGCCTATAGATACTCTACTCAATGCATCAGCTACAACGTTATCTTTGTTGGGGTGATACATCATACTCATGTCACAATCCTTCAAAATCTCCAATCATCTTCTTTGTCTTAGATTCAAATCCCTTTGGCTAAACATATATTGTAAACTCATTTGTTCAGTGAACATATCAACATATACCTCATAGAGATAGTGTCACCAGATCTTTAATGCAAACACAACAGTCAACAACTCAAGATAATGTATTAGATAGTTCTTTTCATGCACCTTTGATTGCATTGAAGTGTAGGCGATGACCTTTCCATGTTGCATCAATACACAGTCCAAGCCTATATGTGAGGCATCAAAATACATAACAAAACCATCTGAACCTTCAGATATTGTCAAAACAAGAGCCGAAGATAGCCCCTCAATATTTAAAAACTCCTTTCAGATAAATCAAACCATTGGAACTTTTCCTTCTTTTGGATCAATTTCATCAGAGGAGAAGCAATGGAGGAAAATCCTTCAATGAATCGCCTATAATATCTGGCCAAACCCAGAAAGCTCCTAATATCTAATGGAGATAATAGTCTAGGCCAATTCTTCATAGCTTATGTTTCCTTTGGATCAACCCTAATATCATTACCCAAAATAATGTGATCAAGAAAAGCCACCTCTCTTAGACAAAATTTACATTTGTTAAACTTGGCAAAGAGTTGTCTATCTCTCAATGTTTGCGGCATAATCCTTAAATGATCTTCATGCTCTTCCTCATCCCATGAGAAAACCAATATATCATCTATGAATACCACCACAAACATACCCAAATGCTGTTTGAAGATCCTGTTCGTCAAATCCATAAAAGTGGCAGGGGGCATTTGTTAGTCCAAAAGACATAACAAAAAATTTAAAATGACCATATTTTCTAAATGTCGTACTTGGAATGACATCTTTCTTCACCCTCAATTGGCGATATCTAGATCGGAGATCGATCTTAGAAGAGTAGCTTGCACATTGTAATTGATCAAAGAGGTCATCGATCCTGGGAAGTGGATACTTATTTATTATGGTTACTTTATTCAATTGTCCATAATCCACACACATCCGGAGTGAACCATCTTTATTTCTTACAAATAATACGGGAGCACTTTATGGTGACACACTAGACCTTATGAACCCTTTATCAAGCAAATACTTCAATTGCTCTTTCAATTATTTCAATTCTGTTATGTCCATTCGATATGGAGGGATAGAAGTAGGTTGGGTGTCGGGAAAGATATCAGTACCAAAATTGATTTCCCTTATTGGAGGAATACAGGGAATGTCATCAGGAAAGACATCAGGGAACTCATTTATGATAGAGATCGAATCAAGAGGAGGAACATGAGACTCAAAATCTATGACTCGGCAACATGATATAGACAACCTTTAATGATTATTTTCATAGATTTCACGTAGGATGCAAACTTCCCTTTGAATACCGAATTGCTTCTTTTCCATTCTAAGATGCACTCATTAGGGACTTGTAATATGACCTGTTCAGGTCTTACAATCAATAGAAGCATAAGATGCATGTAAACAATCCATACTAAGAATAACATCAAATCGATCATATCAAGCTCAACTAAATCACATGGAAAGACTTGTGCAAAACCGACACGGGACAACTTTTATAGACTTTCTTGGCTAGGATTGATTCACCAATAGGAGTATAAACCGAATAGGGTTCTAACAAGACTTCCAGAGACACATAAAATTTTATGATAATACAAGGAGTAACAAAAGACATATTGGCACCAGGGTCAAGCAAAGCATATACATCATGGTTAAAAACTCTCAACATTCTGGTAACCACTTCGAGAGCATCATTAATTTCTTGTCTAGCATGCAAAGCATAGAATCGATTACCACGTGGACCACCACCTTGAGCTTGGGAACCTTGTTGTACTTGTCCATTTTGAGCCATTTGACCTTGGGGATGCCTTTCCTTAGCCTTATTAGCCATATTAGGACACTCAACGATTTTGTGTCCCATCCACAACCAAAGCATGCACTAGAACCTCTCAAGCATTCACCAACATGGTTCCTCTCGCACTTAGGACACCTAAGAGGAATAGTACCACCTTTTGCAACATCACCTTGAGCCTAAGATTGGCCCTCTTCTCTTTGCCAAACCTTTGAGAAGCACCCTTTGAAAACCTTTGGCCTTGTTAGAATCGACCACCACCGGACTTGCCATAGAAGAACCCACCATTGTATCGAGCCCCCTTGGACCCTCTTTATCTCATCTTTTGCAACTACTCACTCTCCACTTGTTCAGCATATGTCATGAGTCTAGAGATATTCATTTCTTTGATGAGCATGACAGTCTTGCATTCCATCTTCACCAAATTGGACACACCCAAAGTGAACTTATTTATTCGGGCCCTATAGTCAGCCACCAATGAAGGAGAAAATTTGGACAACTTAGTAAATTTGAGGGCATACTCCCTCACACTCATACCTCCTTACTTTATGTTCATGAACTCCATCACCTTAGTTTCCTTAGTTCAAGAGGGAAGAAATGATCAAGAAAAGTGGTCTTAAACATCTCTCAGTCAATAGCACCTTCTTCAATTCTCTCAGACTTTCATTGAGTGAACCAAACTTGAGTCACTCCCTTAAGTTGATACGCCACTAATTCGACCTTCTCTTGGGAAGACATGCCCATAATCTTAACCACCTTGTATACCTCATCAATGAACTCTTGTGAATCCTCATCCACCTTTACATCATGAAACTCCAGGGGATTTATTCTAGCAAAATAGCGCGTCCTTGAGGCCGGAGTAAGAGGATTTGGTGAGGCAACAACTTGAGCCAACATAGTGACCGCGACTCTAAACTCATCATTAGACACTTGTTCTGCCTGATGGACTTGGGAGCTTGGTCCGCATTTGCATCATTTCCCTTTAGTAGTGGAGCACATCGTGGACTATTTTTGAAAACACCAACGGATAAAATTTAGGATATGGAAACATCAAAAGCACGACATACGATTCAAAAACAACGAAGTTTTTCTAAAAATGTCTCATAGCCTCCTATTCATGGATATGACCTACTTCACACCAATGAATAAGACTCTACTCGATGTGCTATGTTGGACTCCTTGGGATGCTTTCAAACCTTTGGCTCTGATACCATTTTTTTTGCAACCTGAACCTAGGGCCTAGTCATGACACGACAAATGTGACACCTAAAGGCATTCCATCCAAGCCTTTTGTTCATATCATAAGCATTCATAAGGTAAATTAGCATATATTAAAGAAAATAGCAAGCGAAAAAGCATTTCAATAAGAGTACGAAAATGCACATGCCCATTTGTCCAACTCATGCCTCTACATAAGGATCTTGGCAGGTCTAGCACATAACCTACTAGCTCACCCTCAAGATGTACAACAAAGTTAACAGATAAAGTCTCAACATAAGCAAAATGGAAAGAATCATAAGGGCTTGTTCCCAAAGCATGGAAACTCATCAATAAATCTTTAACCTTAAGAACTCGAACACCCGCCTCAATATAGAATAATCTTCTCGTCGTCCATCCCTACATGGTTAGGTCATGTAGGCAAAGAAGTATGCATTAGCACATAAAATGTACTAAGTATGTAGGTTTTCCATGAATCAAAGGATATCACAATAGTATCAATATGCATAATCATAAACAATAGATAAGGACATAATATGCATGAACATGTCATTTAAAAATCAAGGGAAGAAGCATCATAATCATTCATAACTTTAATGTACATATGTGAGAATAAGACCATAACTGACTTTCATAAGACTATGCAGATTATTACATGAAAATCCTGATGTTAGCTTTACATCGAGCTAAGAGGAGTCTGTACTTTGCCAAGGTAAACTCGACCATTACTCTATAGCCTCTAGCCTAGCACGATGAGAACTCATCATTTGACCTCAACCTTTAGGCTCTACCCTAGCACGGTGAGTATCTATCATATAAGCTAAATGAATCCATTAGTACACATTTAAGGCATAAGACATAAACATCATTCCTATGGTGGCACATAGTTATGGGACTATGGCATCTACCAAGGCCCCCTCTGTGCTAAGTCATATCTCACGGACTATGTAAAACATGTATATACATAGCTTTCAACATAGTTCGTACTTCATTAAAACCATATGTTCATAGTTTTCAAAATAATCACCATAGTCTTTCGTAGAACACCAAGTCATAAGAATAGTCCATCTACCTTGCTTTTATCATAATGTGGGTAGAAATTTCCACTTTTACATCATCATAACATTGGATTTTTCATCATCCTCTTTATCATAGCATCATCATAGATTTCATAACATCATCATTGTCATCATCATCATTATTTAAAAGGAAAATATGCTTTTCATACTTGAGATACTAGTCATGGAAACACATAGCTTTATCATAGGAAACTAGGATTAAGTGTGGGTCCATGAGCATTTGAGTCAAAAATCATGCAAGTGAGTAGGATTCATAGAGAAAACATGCAATTTAAATCAAAATTAAATCATTAACAAAGAACCCATCTCAAAAACATTAAGCCTTGATCATACATACTTTGAAATCACATACTTTTGCTCAAAGGCCATATACATCATGAAATTCATCATAATTTGTGTGTAATTAGTCATGATCATCATATAGGAATCATAATCCATGTTTTAGGAATCATAGCTTAAAATCCCATAAGAATTCATCATTAAAATTTGATAAAAAGAAGATTTTGGATTGGGATTCATGGATAAAACTAATCCATGAATGAAGCCCTACATACCTCAAATAGAATCCTTGGAATTAGGGAAGAAAATCTGGAAAAACCATGGTTAATCCTTCAAGCTTAGATTCAATGGAACCCTTGACTTAGAGAGAGAATGGTTGTGAGACCTTGAGAGAATTTTGAGAATTAAGAACTTTGAATGACTTAGGGATAGGTCTTTTTAGGAATTAGGTCAGATAGGGTAGTTAAAGTAGCCGAAAAGACGTAGCGCAGGACTTAGATGTAATGAAAAAGTCAAAAACATCCTTCATTAAAAACTGCCAAAAGCCATCCATGAAACCCCTTTGATGGGCCCTGGAATGACTTATGGGTTGTACCTCGTCTCGTGGGTCAGGGTCTCACAAAAGTTGAGCTACTAGAATTGTAGCTTCTGATCCACGAGCATGCAATACGACGCGTATATACACATACGGGTCGTAGAACCTTTCATAGGAAGACCCCAGACTTAGACAAATTTGGTTTCCTCAAAGCCTCTACCAACGACACCTACTTATGGGTTGTATAGTAACTTGCGGCTCTTCTGCTAATTCATGAATCAAGTTCCAGAAAACCTTCAATTTTTCCATTTTCACTAAGCACTTTCCACGACACCACTTACGATTCGTGGGTCCATGTACGGGCCGTGAACTAGCTCATAAAGTCTGATTGTCAGCAAATTTTTTGTGCTTCAATTTTTCAGGTCTAAAAACATGAGGGGTGTTGCAGAAACTAGAGTAAACAAGCTGGAATAAAGAATAAGATCCCCAGAAAAGGGAAAAGAAAAAATTGAAGAAGACTGACAACCGAAACCTACACAAGAAACAGAATTAATGAATATAGAGACTTCAAAAACTTTAATGTGTAATGAAGATAAAAAAATTTATTACTACTAGCAAGAATCAAAATAGGAGACGTAGAGATAGAGACTCTAGCACTAATACATACAGGGTGTACCAGGTGCATAATAAACAAGAAAATAATACCACCAAATCCAATAAAAAAATTTAAATAGGCCAATTGCAGTAATGCAAATGGATGAAACTCATAATATATATCAACACTATATAGATAGAACCTAAATTAGTTTCATAAATACATGCAATGAATTTTACAAGCCAATTTACAAAGTTGAAAGGATCTGGGTAAGGGAATTAAATATAAATGTAGATGTTGTTCTAGGACTACAATTCATATTATATAACAATGATAGTTGTTTGATTACAAGGGATGGAGTAGTATTCTTTAAAAATACTACTTATACACCCGTACAGACAATAAAAATACAAATAAAGGAAGACATATTAATGATAAATATGAGATAATATCGTCCAGCACAGTAGGCCCAGAGCACCTTTAGTCCTATTGTAATGAATGTTGTAACGATGGTAGGAAATGTTGTAAAAAAACAAGAAGAGATGTATCAAGAAGAAGACTACGACATACTAAATAAAGACTATACTTTGATTGATATAAGAACGAAATTTATAACTTCAGGGTAGGAATAGCAAAGATAGGAGCTATAAAAAGTCCAAAATACTTAGAAGAGATAGTAAAAATATTAGATAAAGTGGAAATAATAGGAAAAAATTCACTAAAGCATTGAGAGACAAGATAAAGTAGTATATAAATTAGAAATCATAAACCCAAAATATAAAATAAAAACAGCCTCAATAGAAGTCACTAATCACGGTATGGAAAATTTTGCTATACTAATTAAGAAATTATTAAACTTAGGAGTAATGTGAAGATCTACGTTAAAATATAGATCTGCAACCTTTACTGTACGAAACCATTGAAATACTAACGGAAAAAACAAGGATGGTAATAAATTATAAAAGACTTAATGATAAACCAGAACAGATGCGTATAAACTCTCGGATAAAAGTAAGTTAATAACCATAATACAAGGAAAGAAAATATTTAGTAAGTTTTATTGTAAATCAGGATATTGAAAGGCCAGAATGCACAAGAAAAAGTATAGAATGGACAACATTTACCTATCCCAGAGGACATTTTGAATGGCTCGCAATACCTTTCGGACTAAAAACTGCACCTCCAATTTTTTAAAGAAAAATGGATAGTATATTTTCAAACTATAAAAGATTTAGTTATGTTGACAATATTTTAGTATTTAGTAAAGTCATTAGAGAACATCTAGGCCACCTTCAAACGGTAGTTATGTTGTCCATAGAAAATGGTATAATAATTAGCAAAAAAAAAATTGAGCTATATAAAATACGTATAAATTTCTTTAGGAGTAGTACTAGAAGATGGAAAAATTAATTTATAGCCGCATATAGCTAAGAAAGTTCTGGACATGCCAGATAAATTAGAAAACACAAAAAAATTATAAAAATTTCTAGGACTTATAAATTATGCTAGAAACTTTATCCAACACTTAGAAAAAATAGCAGGGCCACTATACGTTAAGAAAGGAAGTGAATGACAGAAACATTTTAATATAGAGGATATTCGATTGGTACAAAAGATTAAAGAAAAGGTTAAAAATATTCTCGATTTAAATATACCTGTTGAAACAGACTATTTAATCATAGAAACAGATGAAAACTTTGCAGGATGGGGACGGTGCTAAAAGCTCGACCTAGTAAATCATCATCATATTATACTAAAAGTGGGAAGCTCTTAACCCAAAAGTTGGATTACCATTTTGCCCCTATACTTAATTACTTAATTATTAATTATTTAAATAAATAAAAAAATTAATTAAGTCTTATTTATTCACATAACTACATAATCAGTTAAGACATTAAAAAAAATAATTTCAATAGTAAACTGAAAGAGTACGTTATTGGAAGAAAAAGAGCCACCCAGGATTAATAGAATTTTTAAGAGTCATAATTGTTAAAATAATAAAATCTTAAAGACTGTTCTTGAATGAGAAATAAGTTAAGTTTTAACCCCTTTTAATCATAAATTAAAAAATATAAAAAGTTGCAATTAAATTAATATATACCATTATCAAATTTGTCATCTTGAATTCTTCCCTAGCATTTCTACTCCTCTGGTAAAGTTTCTCTTCTCCCTCTTTTTTTAATTTTGTATTATTTATTTATAAGATTATTAGCAGTTTATTTGATCATTTATTTGTTTTTTAAATTAGAAAGCACCGTTTCAATCTAATTCTTTATTTATGATTGTTTCTCTTTCTGGAAGTTCTTGATTGTTTCACTTTCAAGAATTTCTTGTTGCTGTTTTGTGTAGAAATGTAAAAGCTCTATACATATATCCATATGCAATGTATCCAATGCTATTTGATTTGGAGTAAATTTAATATTCTCAACTAATTAATAATTATTTATTATGTTCCCAACTAAAATGTTTTGGAAATATAAATAGACACAAAAGAGAGAATTTTATTTTCTAATTTTAGCTTTGTTGATTTATCTTAGCTTTTGTTATACTAATCAAAATTGAAGTGTTTATATTCATGAATTTAGATGAAGACAAAAGAGATAAAACTGAAAAATTTAGGCAAAGTTCTAACGCAAACAACTACATGATCTTTTTCAATGCTATTAAATTGTTTGGTGAATTAAAATAAACCCTTTTTATTTGATGCATACTAATTTAGCATGTTTTTAATTTGTCAAGTACTCTGAATTATTTATTTTATTCATATAAGTGAGAATTTAGCTTTAAAATTAATATGATATTCTTTGTATTTGATTTCTAAAGCCGATATAATATTTTTCTCATAAATTAACTATGAGATGTGAGTAACAACAGATTGTACAATAGTTTTGACGTCTTCACTTTATTTGAAAATGCCAAAAAGAATTTTAAGACAGATGGATTCATAAAGTCATAATATAAAGTATGACTTCTACAATTGTTTGGCAATGACTAAGTTTGATTACCTTATATTTACATAAAACAAATTAATTTGATTCGAGATTTTCCTGATTTTTATAATTATCTTTGAAAGGTTTGGTTCATTGTTTTAAAGTTATGCACGGGAACTAATGTTATAATTTCACACTTATTTTTAATCACACTTATGTTTTAAAGGAAAAAATATAGTAAAATCAATTGACTGAGTTTAAGTTGATATCATATTTTAAAATAATATTTCATTGACTTTATAAGTGTACTTTATGCTTATGGATGTATGGGGAACACACGCAACGCACGTGTTCACAGACTAGTATAGTAATAAAAATGAAGAAAAAAATTTTGCATGCCAGAGTGAAAAATATAAAGAAAAAGGGAACATGAGTAGTATAGATGCAGAAATCCTAGCAGTAGTACATGAGTTAAATAGTTTTAGATAATATATTTTGAATAAGACTGAAATACTAGTTAGAACAAATTGTGAAGCAATTGTTAAATTTCATCAAAAATTAAATGAAAAAATAAGCAGTGGACGAAGATGGCTTAATTTAATGGATACAATCTCAACTTATGGAAATATGTTTTTGAATATATTAAAGGAAAATAACTTAGCAGATCAATTAAGTAGATTAAATCTTAGATACAACTAATAAAAAATATTTATTTTTCAGCATAAAACCAACAACGTCAAAACATATAGACACGGTGAAAGGTGAATCATAAACTCCAGACTCATATGCACAAACAGTTCTAGGTAATATTCATTTTAGACCTCAGAAAGTAGCAGCAGAAACAATGAGGAGAATCCATTTTGCAAAGCATAATTTAATATTTTATCCACCGTTCAATTTGTCTTTTAAGGTATTGCCTGAATGCATAATAGATAAACCGCAAAAGTGTCTAGTAGACAATTTTTGGATAGCTTATAATAAAAAAAACAGCAAGTATTTCATAGTCATAGTAAATGTACTATGTCAATACTTCACATATAAAAATAAAGAATGAAGTTTAAATACTATGTGGTTGTGCATGGAAAGACAAATGATATTTTTTAGAAATGGATAAAAGTTGTAGAGTCAATACAAGTTGTCAAAGTACCACATTTTAAAAGCTTTAACGATTTTAATGAAGTATTACACTATGCTAGAGGAATAGTAGGACCTAACTATTACATTTCCCCAGCCCTCAGACAAAATCTAGAAAAAATCATCCAGTATAATATTCAAAAAAACACCGATAAAATTATTTTTTGTAACCATTGCTCTTCAATGACCGAGACATTTAAAAGATTAAATTTTAAAATGAAACCATAGTACAAGAAGATGCTAGACTTGTAGAAAAATTACAAATAATGGAAGAACGCCTACGTGCAGTAAAATTTGAGTTATATCAAACGCAGATAAGCATGGATAATCATAAGAAAAGTCAACGGAGTTCTCCATCTCCGATGAAAATGGATGAGGCGGGTGTGCATTCCCCAATGAATGCAAACGACCCACTGTGTTGAATTTAGACACAACTAGTCCGAAAAACGGTTGTTGATAAAGACTTATCAAATTCGTTAATGGGTGTGCATTCCCTAATGAATGCAAAAAGATCCACGGTATCGAATTTAGTCACAGCTAGTCCGGCTCAAACAATGATCAATAAAGACTCATAAAATGCATTGATGGTTGACACTTTGCCAAAAAGGGTAACCAATGAGAGAAAATTACGGATACTCCCCGAAACATTAAGGGGCGAGTCATCTAAGAGAAAGGAGCCCGAGCTTAAGACAAGTACGAAGACATAAAGGTAGAGGTGTGCATTGGTTAGTCGATTTGATTTTATACATTATGGGCTCAATTTATCGATTTTCAGTTTTTAAATATGCTAAAACAATAAAATAATTTTTATCAATTTTTTATTATAAATCCTTAACGGTTCGATATTCGATTTACCCGATAATGATGATAATGAGTATTTGCATAAAAATAGATGGAATACGCAAGAGTAAAGATTAAAGACTAAATACTAAAGTGGGTAACTATTCACTTAAGTTGTACGATAAAGATTGAAAAAGGTAAAGTACTATTATAGTGTTCTATTATTCTTAAATTACTAATTACTAATATTTAAGATTTACCAAGGGGTAAAATAATGAATTGTTATAATATTATTGAATTATCGGTTTACTGTCACATCCCAATCTAGGGTCGTGGCCAGTGCCCGATAAGGGCACCTAGACACATACTAAGTTGAATTTCCTCAATTATCCGACCCGAATACCTGCCGGAATTTCGGCAGAGTTTCCTCTGTTTTATTAACAAACCCCACATGCAGAAAAACATCCAGCAACATCCCAGACAACAATACAAACACATATCTCATTATACCTATACATAAATGCGGGCCGACAAGGTCTCCGCTGCGGTCCTGCCGCCTAATTATCATATCATACATAGCATAATGCGGTCTCGCCGCCTGATCGATTACCAAAATCATACAATAAACCATGTACTCAAGTATCTCTCATATGCCCACTACCCACTAGTATCCAGAGACCTCTAGACATATATGCTGAACAGTACGTGTATATACATGACCCAATTACGGAACATGTGAACATGAGAGACTACCAAAAGCTGGCTCCTGAAACAAAAAGGGCACTGGAGTTGAAACTGGAGATCCTAAGTAGGAGGGTCTCGCACCTGCTCGTCGGTACCTGCGGGCATGAACGCAGCCTCCCCCCCCCCCAGAAGGAAGGGGTCAGTACGAAAGACGTACCGAATATGTAAAAACAAAAAGTACACAATACAGATAGAACTCATAAGCCAAAGGAAATGGGTAAATGTTAGACCCCGTAATTAACATAATTGGGGCAAAGTGTCAACCTGAAAACTTTTGGGAATATTGTGCAATTTGTTGT
>JAPFFP010109033.1:0-18847 GCA_026153255.1 Solanum medicagineum
AATTTGTGCCAATAATTTTGTAAATGTCAAGTTGCAAGATGATAGCAGACATACATGAGACCATCTTGAAGATACATTTATTAGCACCATAAAGTACCTAAACGACCCACTAGGTGAGTGAATAGATCCACAAATATTTCCATGTATAAGTTCCAAGAATGCAAGGGACTTAATTTCCACCTTTGTTTGTGATGGTCTCACAATTAACTTGCATTGATAACAAGCAGTACAAGAAAATTCATCGTTTAAAAGAATCTTCATATTCTTTAACGGATGACCATTTGAATTTTCTATAATTCATCTCATCATTATGGATCCAGGGTGTCTCAGACGATTGTGCCAAAGTGAATAAGTATTGGAATCAGTAAATTTCTGATTTACTATAGAATGTGCCTCAATTGCACTGATCTTTTCCAATATAACCAAAAAGATAAAGTTGGGAATTTTTCAATAACACATTTTTTTTTATTTGCACCGGGTGTTCGAGTCTCTTAGATCCTTGACTAATCCCAGGGGTGCACAGGCCTTTGGCAAGGAGTTTCCCGCAAGTGCACTAAGGTTAATTCAGGTTTTACCCCAGTCCGATGGCCCTCAGAAATTATTTCCACTCGGTGGGTTTCGATCTTGAGACCTTGAAAGGGAACAAACCTCAAGGCTCAAGTCTATTACCACCAGCCCAACCCCTGAGGGTTTCAACAACACGTCTGCCAGAGACATTTTTGGTTATGACAAGATATTCAAGACTCATTTCATCAATTGTATTAATGTGAAAATCATTTTCATGAATATCTTTAAAACTCAACAAACTTCTCTGAGATAGGGGAGAAAACATAGCATTATTTATTGTGAGTTTTGTTCCTTTGGGCAAAATTATAATGGCTTTCCCAAAGCCCTCAATCAAATTTGTACTACTAGAAATTGTAGTAACATTTGTACGGTCAATAGTCAAATGAGAAAAATATTTCTCATTTTTGAAAATCGTGTGCGTTGTGCCAGAATCAATTGAGCAAATGTCTTCATAATTAGATAACTTGCTTTGAGAATTATCTATATCTTCAAAAAGAATAAAATCAAATCTCTATTAATTTTTTTCAAAAGAATTTGTGTGTGCACAAAGTAGGTATGGTGATTAGATTTAAAATCACCTTATAAAATTGGTTCACTTTGTTATTAATTAATTTGAATCAACAAATCAATTCATTTTTTTCATACATATTACTAAAAAGACTTGACGAACATTCACATATAAGTTTAAAAATATTTATATTATTATTACTTTAATTAGTACAAAGATAATAAATATTAATAATATCATCATTGATAAATATTAAACATCATTATTATATTCTTCCACATTCATGGAACCATCACCAATCAAGAGATGTATTTTCCTTTAGGGTGATCACAGAAATCTACCACATCCAAGTGTGTCAAGTCAACACGATTTTCGGCTATAAAATTAGCTTCAGGATTTTTATCCTTCTTTCTTAGTGATGCCTGGTAAAGATCAACCAAGTGTTTGGGAGTACGACAATCACGTGCATAGTGATTTCTTCTAGCACATTAAAAATAATTTGTTCTAACTGCGTCACGTTTCTCATCTTAGCATATCAATTTATGATAGCTTAGTACTTTATTCCAAGTTCATGTGCATTATTCAATCACTTGTCTTCTTTCAGACATTATGCACTACTACCACATTCACTTGAAGTAATGGAGCATTTTAATAGAACATATTTTATTAATAGACTTATAATCTTTTAGTCTCAGATGCATCCAATCATATAGCGCGATTGTATTTTTCTTTTAGGCTTTTCCACAAACCAGGTGGATCCTCAACTGTGCGATATTCACATTTTCAAATTTCATTAAGATGATGATGCAATAATATCATACCTTTAGCACATTTTATTTTGATGCTTTATTTTCATCTTTAATGGTGTCTCCAAGACCCATAGCATCCAAACACCCATGAAGGGTAGTTCTTTCCCAAACTATGAAGGGCAACAATCTCAAGTTTCATAAAATTAGTCATCTTAAAAACAATGAAAATAAACAATACCTTAGCCTTGAAACTTAACCTTCACTCTTTAAAATGGTAGAGTCTCGTGCTAATAACGTGTTATAAAAATAACTCTAAATTAACTGAAATAAATTTAGAAGGAATAAAATCTTGATAATTAGAAGCAGAAAGAAAGATGGAGAAAATATATTACTCCGTGTGTTTTCTTATTCTCTGTATTTGTATCTGTGTATTCATTTCATTAGTCTTTCATGGCTATTTATAGCCAAATGAAAGAATGCTTTACATGTGGGTGGGTCCCATGTGATAATATTAAAATTCTCTTTTTCCTATTTTAATGGCAACCCATACTCTCACTATATGAACAGTTATTTTGTTTCCGATACATTTGACAAATGCAATTTATGTGTATTTTCATAGAAAATTAGTTTTTCAACGCGTTTTGAGATATCATCAAAAAATAAACGGGAGTGTGACAAGTCCAAGTCACAGACTTGCCCCATTACAACACTTGACTTTTATTTTTAAAAGTAAGGATATTCTAGTCTTTTGCCTACCCATCCTAGATTAAAACTATGTCATTTTGAGGTCGTTTTCAACCTTATATCAATTCCTAAGTTTGAATTTTCAATTATTTACGCTATTCAACTTAAGAACTAGGGATGGAAAAGAGGAGGTTAGGGTTCAAGAGGATTGAGGCCAAGTTGTTGCGAATTTGATTGTCTATCTCACTACCAGGTATGTAAGGCTACACTAAAGTATGAAATTGTTCTTTCATGTGCCCCATTAATGGTCATAGAGGAGTTGTGAGTATCATGAATCCTCATACATGTTTCTTGAATATTTTCTTGCAAATTATGTATATATATTGCAAGTATTTTCATGTGTTGATGATCATCATAAACTTGTTTTACTGGATACATGCTTTTACATAAGTTACTTCATAAAACTAATATGTTATTTGTGAACAAATGCATGAATGAACCTAGGGGTTGAGTCTAGAGCCTTGACTTGAGTATGTTGATTGTGATTGTGATGTGAGCATAATGATGAGTTAATAGAGATTGATGATCCCTTGAGTATTCATAATTGAACCCCAGATTTTTGTCGAATTGACTTCTTACTAATGATTGACCTGAGCCCTTGAGTTCTTAAATGAGAATTAAGTTGATGAGACAATTGAGATGATAGGTTGAAAGGCCCAACTGATTTGAGTTAATGAGATGATGAAAGTCTCCACGAGACTAATTGAGATGATTGAGTAGAGATGAGGAGTCTTATGAGCATTAAGTCTTGGGAGTAGTATCAAGCACCGAAATGAGTAAGTATAAGTCTAATTCGAACTCATTAACTACGTCGCCAAGCATAGGAGTAGACTAAGTCTATTAAAGTCAGACATGTCTCTATTTTTGAACTAAGTCCATTAAAGTCGGACAGGTTCCTATTTTAGGATTAAGTCCATTAAAGTCGGATATGTCTCCATTCGATTGTCCTAAAGCAATAGGACTTGATTGGTTAGTTTTCTGATCTATCATAGATTTGATTCATTCTTTACCTAGCAAGTACGGAACGACTGTGGCAACATCAGTGGGATTGTTGTACAATTATCGGCTTATTAATGATTGTTGTCGGATAAGAGAAACTCCCAAATAGCTCCCACACTGATAGTATTCTGAGTCAAGTTGAGTTGTGTTGAGTTGATTGATAAGCTTGGATTGGTATTGATGAGTCATTTGTCTGCTCTTTATTCTTGCTTTAGATAGACGTATAACATCCTGATTGAGTATTTTTCATGAATTGATGTTGTTCTATATTATTCTGCCTATATCTGTTTCATTCAGCCATTTTACATACTTATACATTTAATGTATTGATGTCCCTTTGGACTGCAACTTTTCATGATGCAGAGGTAGGTACTAGAGATCGTCAACAGGCACATCATTGAGGATATCCCGCAGTTAGCTGAGTCGGTGAGCTTCCTTTTCTTCGGAGGTTCCTATTTTATTTTCATCTAGTTTTCTCTTTCTAGAGTTAGACTTAGTTCAGCTTTATTTGTTTGAAGTAGCCATGAGTCTGCCATTGGCACCAATTGATAGTGATAGAGGTTTCATAGACTAGAGTCAAGTTGTTGATTTGAGATTATGTTGAGCTAATCTTTTTTTGGATTATCCTATTTATTTAATAATTTTTGAGACTTAGACCATCCACTATCTATTTTCTTTAGTCTTCCGCTGATTGGTCAGTTATGTTGAATGAATGAATGTGATGAGACAAAGTGGTTCGCTCGGGGACTAGCAATAGTCTCTGAGTGTCGACCATGTCTAGGGTACCTCTCGGGGCGTGACAAACTTGGTATCTGCGCACAGATTCAAGTATGTGAAGGATCCTATGAAGCTATGTCTAGTGAAGTCTTGTTTACGGGTGTGTTGTGCACCACACTTTATAAGCAGGAGGCTATAGGACATTAAGAATGGTTACACTTCTTTCTTATTCCAATTCATGCGATAGAGTTAAACCCTATGAAGGCTCCCTTCTAAGTCGTGCATTATGCATTTGCAGAATTGCGGCCATGCCTCCAAGAAGAGCCATTAGAGGAAAGAGGGTTTCCTACTAGATAGAATGCCAACCAAATTGAACCCCGGAATCAGGATAAACTCATAGGTCCGGTCATCCCTGAACAGCCACCACAAGCTGAAATCTCGAATGCTAAGCTTTGCCAGGCCATTCAAACTTTGGCCCAGGCTATGACAGCACTGGTTGCTACACAGGGAGAAGGTATACAGGATGCTCCAAAAACATGCAGGGTTCGTGAGTTCCTGAGGATGACCCACCTGAGTTCACAGGGTCTACACCCAATTAAGACCTAGAGAACTACATTGATGAGCTTTAAAAGGTGTTTCAGGTGATGCATGCGACTGATGTTGATAGAGTTGAGTTGGGTGCCTGCCATCTCAAAGGTGTTTCTAGACTGTAGTTTGACCATTAGAAGAAGGACAGAGGACAGAGAGGCCCAGTTCTAACTTAGACAATGTTTGTGGAAGCTTTCTTGGGGCACTTCTTTCCGAGAGAGTTGAGGGAGGCTAAGGTAAGAGAGTTTTTGGAATCTTAAACAGGGCTCTATGACTGTGCAAGAGTATGGACTTAAGTTCACCCAGCTATCTCGCTATGCTCCGGATACAGTTGCGGATATAAGAGGGAGAATGGGGTTGTATGTTGATAGGCTGAAAAAAAGGGCCAAAGAAAGATGGAAGTGGAGCTATGTTGGTGAGTGATATGGATATTGGAAGGTTGATGACTTATGTACAACAAGCTGATGAGGAGAGGCAACAAGACAAGAAAGTGTACAGAAATACAAAGCAAAGACGTCCAGCCATGAGGTTGGTAAGAGAGAGAATGGGAATGAGAGCCACTTTCAAACAGGATCTTCACCTACTAGTATGGCTCAAGGTTCTCAAGGCAAGACACCTTGTGCCACGTGCTGCAAACTTCACTTCGAGAATGCCATGGAGGGAGTATAGGATGTTACAAGTGTGGCCAAATAGGTGTCCTTCAAAGGGAATGTCTAATGTGGTCCAATAAAACCCAATCATCTGTGCCAGCGCCACCGGCCAGAGGGGATCAAAAGGGTACTACTTTGGGCACAAATTGATTGTATGCCATGAAAAGTTGCCAAGATTAGGAGAAATCCACCAGATGATGTCACTGATATGTTTTGAGTCCTTTCCTATGATAGTTATGATTTATTTGCTTTAGGTGCCACATCTTTTGTGACCCTACCTTCATTAAAGAGTTTATACTAATTGAGTGAGCTGGTAGTGATTATACCATGCTCATCCACCATAGAGGCACCGCAGTTGATCAGCTTGAGTTGAATGTGAATGATTCAGATGCCATTTTATCCATGGACTGGCCTTGGGATTGTTATATCACCATTGATGGTAGGATTTGGAGTATCAAGTTTCATATGTATAATTGTGCTTATTCTTGTATGGAGAGGCAATAGTTTTGGGTTTTGCCATGGGGGGAGATGATGAGTTCCCTCAGGTCCAGATGGTGATGTTGATAGTAGTAGACTGAGAGCGAGGGTAGATGAGGAGGAGTGAATAACTTTATTGTGATAGTGGTGTTGCACTTGTTCCATATAGGGGTAGAGATAGATGAGAGGGGAGAGATGAGACCTTATGAGGTGCAATAGATAGGCAAGAGTAAATTAGACTGTCTCTAGGTAAGAAACATATTGGTGTGTCCTTGAGTGAGAGCTCATTTCATGGAGGCAGAGGTTCTAAGTAGGCTTGATAATTCTTAGGTATAGTGAAGTGGTCAAAGTGATAGGCTTGAATATGTGATTGTTATTATGCGAGTATTGATATTAAACTATTAATGACTTCGTGACAATGGTTTCAGGTAAGAGTAGTGAAGTAGTGAAGAGGACTAGCGACCTTTTGATAAAAGCCCCTGTGGAAGTATAGAGTTGAGTATCGATGATTAGCTTTGTATGAATATGATCATCTTAGGAATAACACCTTGAGGCGTAGAAGTAGCTTGAATAGAAAAGGAGGATGTGGTTAGGTGGAAAATTTGAATAAGAGCTATGAGTCTGAATTGATGCAGTGTAGTGCCATGAAAAGAAGCGCAATTAAGATGAGGAGCTGAGCTTGAGAGTTAATCCATAGAGTCTTCTATGTCGCGATGGTCCAATTTCTGATTGGAATGGACGACTTTCTTCTTGAGTTTGAAGGACTGATTGTCGAGATGTTTGAATGATTCAAACTAATTGAGTTATGATGTTCCATTCGTGCCTAATGATGAGAATGTTGAAGGTAATTTCCTTACTCTTGATCTAAATTGATTTGTCTATTCCTAAGTTAAAGTATCTATTCCTGAGTTTGCCTAGAGATTATTGAGATTGATGTGGAATCGAGAGTTTGATTAGTTGAGTGAGTACTAAAAGGAGTCTTGATGGTTATTCGTGCCTTGATGTCTACCTTTACTTATCATTCGAGGACGATTGATTCTAAGGGGGAGATAATGTAACATCCGGTAGAATTACCAAAATACCCATAGAGGAGAGATGTGCACATAACGTATCTTCCCAAACTCTGATAGCAAATCCGAGGCCGGATATGCGATCAACATGAAAAATTGGGGAAAATGGTTATGATTGATTTTTAGAGCAACAGGATCAAAAGATAATTTTTTTATGCAAAAATGATTTCCAGAATAAGTGCGCGACACGTGTGCGATGCGCACCTGCCGAAGAGTTATACATAAACTTGGTTCTAATATTTTCTAAGGGATTGGAAAATCGATCGAAAAGTGATTTACGAAAAAAACACATAAAATGTGTTTGACAAATACAATTTATATGTATTTTCATAGAAAAATAATTTTTCAATGCGTTTTAAGTTTTCAAGCAAAAAATAAACTGGAGCGCGACAAGTCCATGTCGCGGACTTCCCCATTACGATACTTTGCCTTTATGTAAGGATATTCTAGTCTTTTGCCCACCCGTCCAAGACTAAACCATGTCATTTTGAAGTCGTTTTCAACCCTATATAAATTCCTAAGTGTGAATTTTCAATCATTTATTAAGAACTAGGGCTAAGGAGAAAAGAGGAGGCTAGGGTTCAAGAGGATTGAGGCCAAGTTCTTGCAAATTCAACTGTCTATCTCCCTACCAGTTATGTAGGGCTACACTAAAGCATGAAATTGTTCTTTCATGCTCCCCATTGATGATAATAGAAGAGTTATGAGTATCATGAGTCTTCATACATGTTTCTTGACTATTTTCTTGCAAATTATATATATATTATACAAGCATTTTCATGTGTTGATGATCACCATAAACTTGTTTTACTGAATACATACTTTTACATGAGTTACTTCATAAACCCAATATGTTATTTGTGAAAGAATGCATGAATGAACCAGGGTTCACAGACTCCTAGTTCTAGCTCTCATGAGCCAACAATTGCTTCCAGACTGAGAGACTTTCTAAGTATGAACCCACATGTATTCATGGGGTTAAAGGTTGAGGAGGACCCTCAGAACTTCATTGATGAGATGTGGAAAGTGTTGAAGACTATGAATGCGACCAAGACTAGGAGAGTTGAGCTTGCTGCTTACCAGCTCAAGGATGTTGCTAATATTTGGTACAACCAGTAAGAGGAGGGTCGATGGGAGGATGCTGAGCTCGTTACTTGGGAAGAGTTTGAGAGTTCCTTCCTCGATCACTTCTTTCCTCAGGAGTTGAGAGAGGCAAAAATTAAGGAGTTCGTGAATTTGAAATAAGAGGGGCTGACTGTTAAAGAGTATAGCTTGAAATTTATATAGTTATCCTGGTATGCCCCATATATGGTCCTGGACATGAGAGTGAGGATGAGGAAATTCGTGTCTTGTTTAGGTAGACAGGTGAAGAGGGAGTGCAAGGCAGCATTTCTAATCCTAGGTATGGACATTTCCAGAATGATGGTCTATGCCTAGCAAACTAAAGAGGATAAGAAGAAGGATAGAGAGGAACATCTGAGTAAGAAGGCCAGATTAGCAGGGCCTAAGCCTAGTCAGAACAAGCAGAGTAAGGGAGATAAGTCCTATTTTTAGAAGAGGTCCTCAGGCTATGCACCATCTTTAGCTAGTGTATCAGCCCCGAGCCAGAGATATGATCAGAGGTCCCAAAGCCAAATAAACTTTAGGGCACAGGGTGGACAGTCTCAAGCTAGTGGGACCATTGGCTATAAAAGGAAGCCACCTTCTAGGAAATGTGGCAGGATGCATCTTGGAGAATGTAGAGATGGAGGGAATATTTACTACAATTGTGGCCAGTCGGGCCATTTTCAGAGGGAGTGTCTGATGTGGGTCAATAAGGCCTAAGCCACTACCATTGTACTACCATTGAAGGGTAACCAGAGAGGTGCTGCACCAGGGGTAGGCAGTGGGACAGACCGTCTGTATACGGTGGGAAACCGACAGGACCAAGGAGGTTGCACCAGATGTTGTGACATGTATGCTTTGAGTCTTTACCTTTCTTTACTATGCTTTACTTGATCTGGGTGCAACTTGTTCTTTTGTGATGCCATATGTGGCGAGTAGATTTGATATTCTTTCTGAGTGCTTGCTTGAGCCATATTTTATTTCTACTCCTGTTGATGAGTCCCTTCGAGCAGAAAGAATCTATAGAGATTGTGTGGTATCCATTTATCATAGGGATACTTTGGTTAACTTAATTAAGTTGGAGATGGTTGATTTTGACGTAATATTTGATATGTATTGGCTTCACGCCTGCTATGCCTTTGTTGATTGCCGAACTAGGACTGTCAATTTTCAGTTTCCGAATAAGCCTGTTATTGTGTAGAAGGGATAATCTGTTGTACCAAAGGGTAAGTTTATTTCTTACCTCAATGGCCAATGACTAATTTCTAAGGGATGCATCTATCACATCATGTAAGTCAAGTCTAATGATGTTGAGCCCTCTATTCTCTAGTCTGTCCGGATTGTGAGTGAGTTTCCTGATATGTTTCCTGAGGATCTGCCTAGAATCCCTCCTGATAGGGAGATCGACTTCAAAATTGATATTCTTTCTAACACCTAGCCTATCTCTATCCCACCATATAGAATGGCCCCTACAGAGTTAAAGGAGTTAAAGGAGCAGTTGAGGGACTTGTTAGAGAAAGGATTCATAAGGCTAAGTGTCTCTCCATGGGGTGCTCCGGTCTTTTTCATGCGAAAGAAAGATGGTTCCTTGAGGATGTGTATTGATTACCGTCAATTAAATAAGGTGACAATCAAGAATAAGTATCCCCTTCCGAGGATTGATGATTTGTTCAACCAACTTCTGAGTGCCACTATTCTCTCTAAGATAGGCCTCAGATCAGGCTATCATTAGTTGAAAGTGAGAGAACGTGACATCCCAAAAATGACCTTTTCAACACGACATGGTCACTTTGAGTTCTTGGTGATGCCGTTTGGGTTAACAAATGCACCTACAGCCTTTATGGATTTGATGAATAGAGTATTCAGATAGTATCTTGACATGTTCGTGATCGTGGTTATTGATGATATCTTGGTGTATTCCAGAGATGAGGAGGAGTATGCCAATCACCTCAGGATCGCTTTGCAGACACTCCGAGACAATGAGTTATATGCAAAGTTTTCTAAGTGTTAATTTTGGCTCAAATTTGCGGCTTTCTTAGGTCATGTGATTTATAGAGATGGAATCCGAGTGGATACTCAAAAGATTGAGGCGGTTAAGAATTGGCCAAAACCAACCTCAAAGACCGATATAAGAATCTTTCTGGAATTGGTTGGCTATTATTGGATGTTTGTTGAGGGATTTTCTTCCATATATGCACCCTTGACCAAATTGACTCAGAAAAAGGCCATGTTTTAATGGTTTGACGAGTCTGAGAAAATCTTTCAAAAGCTGAAGACGAGGTTAGCTACTGCACTGGTGTTGACCTAGCCTGATGGGACGGATAGGTTTCTGATTTTACTATGATGCTTTGAGGGTAGGATTTGGATATGCGTTGATGCATAAGGGAAACGTTGTTGCTTATGCTTCTAGATAGCTTAAGGTGTATGAGAAGAATTATCCCACTCATGACTTGGAATTGGCAGTAGTGGTGTTTTCTCTCAAACTATGGCGCCACTATTTATATGAAGCACATGTTGATGTCTTCACAGACCACAAGAGCCTGCAATACGTCTTCACCCCGAAGGAGCTTAACTTGAGGCAGAGGAGATGGCTTGAACTGCTCAAAGACTATGACATGAGCATTCTCTACCATCCAGGTAAAGGTAATGTGGTTACTAATTCTCTTAGCAGGTTATCCATGGGGAGCAGCGCCAATGTGGAGGAGGAGAAGAGAGAATTAGCTAAAGAAGTTCATAGACTGGCACAATTGAAAGTTCAATTAGATGAATCAGGCGAAGGAGGAGTTCTTGTGCATAATGGATCTGCATCATCTCTAGTAGTGGAGGTGAAGGAGAAATAAGATCAAGATCCTGTCTTATTGCAGTTGAAAGAGGATGTGCATAAGTAAAAGGTATTGGTCTTCACCAAAGGTGTAGATGGGGTATTGAGGTATCAAGTCAAATTATTTGTTCCCGATGTTGATGGTGTCCGAGAGAGGATCATGGCAGAGGACTAAAGCTCCAAATATTCCATCCAAAAGCTTTCAAAAGTTGAAGACGAGGTTAACTACTGCACTGGTGTTGACCTAGCCTAATGGGACGGATAGGTTTGTGATTTACTATGATGCTTCGAGGGTAGATTCAGATATATGTTGATGCATAAGGGAAAGGTTATTGCTTATGCTTTTAGATAGCTTAAGGTGTATGAGAAGAATTTTCCCACTCATGACTTGGAATTGGCAGTAGTGGTGTTTTCTCTAAAACTATGGAGCCACTATTTATATGGAGCACATGTGGATGTATTGGCAGACCACAAGAGCCTGCAATATGTCTTCACCCAGAAGGAGCTTAACTTGAGGCAGAGGAGATGGCTTGAACTGCTCAAAGACTATGACATAAGCATTCTCTACCATCCAGGTAAAGGTATGTGGTTATTGATGCTCTTAACAGGTTATCCATGGGGAGCACCGCCAATGTGGAGGAGGAGAAGAGAGAATTAGCTAAAGAAGTTCATAGACTGGCACGATTGAAAGTTCAATTAGATGAATCAGGCGAAGGAGGAGTTCTTGTGCATAATGGATCTGCATCATCTCTAGTAGTGGAGGTGAAGGAGAAATAAGATCAAGATCCTGTCTTATTGCAGTTGAAAGAGGATGTGCATAAGTAAAAGGTATTGGTTTTCGCCAAAGGTGGAGATGGGGTATTGAGTTATCAAGGCAGATTATGTGTTCCCGATGTTGATAGTGTCCGAGAGAGGATCATGGCAGAGGACCAAAGATCCAAATATTCTATCCATCCAGAGTCTACCAAGATGTATCATGGCTTGAGATGAGTCTACTGGTGGAGTGGAATGAAAAGAGACATTACTGAATTTGTTCCCGATGTTGATAGTGTCCGAGAGAGGATCATGGCAGAGGACCAAAGATCCAAATATTCTATCCATCCAGAGTCTACCAAGATGTATCATGACTTGAGATGAGTCTACTGGTGGAGTGGAATGAAAAGAGACATTACTGAGTTTGTTTCTAAGTGTCTAAATTGCCAACAAGTTAATGTTGAGCACCAAAGGTCATGTGGAGTAGATCAGAACATTGAGATTCTAGAATGGAAGTGGGAGATGATTTACCTGGACTTTGTTACAGGTTTACCGAGGTCCCATAGACAACATGATTCAATTTGGGATATAGTTGATCGGATGACTAAGTCTACACACTTCTTAGCAGTCAAGACGACTGACACTAAGGAGGATTACGCCCGACTTTATATAAGGGAGATTGTTAGATTGCAAAGGTTCCTTTTGTCCACTATCTCAGATAGAAGAGCTCAATTTACTGCTCAGTTTTGGAGATCTTTTCAGAAGGGTTTGTGTACGAAGGGGCATCTTAGCACTGCTTTTCACCCACAAACAGATGGCCAGGCCGAGCGTACCATTTAGACGTTGGAGGATATATTGAGAGCTTGTGCCATTGACATTAAAGGTAATTGGGATGACCACTTGCCTTTGATAGAGTTTACTTATAATAATAGCTTCCATTCGAGCATTCAGATGGCCCCATATAGGGAACTTTATGGGAGGAGGTGTAGGTCGCCGATTGAATGGTTTGAGACAGGTGAAGTAGAGTTGATCAGACTAGACTTAGTTCACCAAGCTCTATAGAAGGTGAAAATCATTCGAGAAAGGTTGAGGACTGCCCAGAGTTAACAGAAATCCTACACCGATGTTAGAAGGAGAGACTTGGAGTTTGAGGTCAACGATTGGGTGTATTTAAAAGTTTCATCCATGAAGGGTGTAATGAGATTCGGGAAGAAAAGAAAGTTAAGTCCGATGTACATTGGCCCTTATCAGATTATAAAGAGAGTGGTCAATGTGGCTTATGAGTTAGAGCTACCACCAGAGTTAGAGGCCCTCTACCCAGTCTTTCTTATTTCAATGCTTAAGAAGTGTCTGAGAGATCCACAATGGGTTGTGCCTATCGAGAGTATTAGAGTGAAAGACAGTTTGAGTTATGAGAAGGTTCTTGTCCAAATCCTTGATCGTCAAGTTCGAAAGTTGAGAACTAAAGAGGTTGCATCTGTCAAAGTGCTATGGAGGAAATAACTCGTAGAGAAAGCTACGTGGGAGGTGAAGGAGGATATAAAGGCCAAATACCCTCATTTATTCCAGCCCACTAGTGATGAGAGAGTTGATGGTAATGAATTCCCTCTAAATTCTTGAATTTCCCTTCCTTGAGTTCTACTTTCATTCTTAATACGATAAATGATAAATTTCTAGAGTCTGAGTGAGGATTGATGTGATGTGTTGATTGTTTAATTATTTTACTTGCTGAATTTCTTGATTTGTTAATAGCATAAGTAAGTAAGGGCAGGTTGATTGTTAGAGTCCATAGGAAGATTCGTGCCTTGGCCTAATTCCCTAGATTTCTCTACATTCGAGGATTAATGATCCCAAGGGGTGTTTATGTAACAACCCCTAATCCTTTCTATCTAGTTTGGAGTAGATTTTGCAGATAATGCTGACGAAAGAGGGAGAAAAAGTTGCAGCAGAAGGTTTACGAGTGACTCTACAACTCATATTCATCTTTACGACTCGTAGAGGAGATTTCATTGTAAATTCTTGTAACTTAAGTTTTAGGACCCTTCAACTTATGAGAGGAGTTTACGACTCATAAAGTGTTTTACAACTCGTAGAGAAAGGCCTAGTGACAAAATTCAGTAAAGTTCAACTTCAAATTCCCTTGTTCATGAAAGGTCATCTATGACTCGTAGAATGGTCTACGACTCGTACAAGAGGTCTCGTGCTAATATTCAGTAACTCAGATTTTTAGGACTTCTAGTGTACAAGAGTGGTCTACGACTCGTAGCTGGGGTCTCGTAAACCCAGATGATAGTTTTACTAAGGGGTATTTTCGTCCATTCTGATTCTTATTTAAATAAACCCTAGGCTATTTTAGACTTGTATAAGGTCTTGAAATAAATTCTAAGGTTATTCATTCTTCATTCCATACCTTAGGGAAATTCTTAAGAGCATGGAAGGAGAAAAAGGAGTTAGGGTTTCCAATTCAAGTGCGAGGATTGGCTAAGATTCGATTGTTTCTTCTATTCTCAGGTATGTAAGGCTTACCAAAGTGTGAAGTTCCTTTCTTCACATTGCCCCTTTCATCATCTTGAGTCAAGATTTGGAAAAAAGTTGAGATTTGAGAAATTCTACTACCCTAAATATAAATCTTCTCTTTCATCATGAGGTTTGATTATACTACATTAGATAATTGCTATATTGCATGAGTATTAGTATAAGATTTACATATTTATTTCGTACTTGATGGCATGAACCCTAAATTACATGATTTTATGAAATTCCATGTCTATTATTGGATGTTTGAGTTGATGTAAATTGAGCATTTAGAGTGAGTAATTTGAGTATGCAAACCATGTTGCAATGATTCATATATATTATCATACATGACTATCTAGCCTACACTATATGATGAGTCAATTTGATTGAGACTAAATGATCATTTGAGTCAGAGTCGAGTTGATTGGTTGCACTGATTGATTGAATTATTGAGTAATTGAGAAGAGTTGAGATGAGATACCCCAAAGGGCTTGAGTTTTAAGTTGAATTATTGAGTAATTGAGAAAAGTTGAGAGACATACCCCAAAGGCCTTGAGTTTTGAGTTGATTGATGAGTCGACTGATGAGTCGAGTATGTTTTAGGCTTGGGAGAACTATCAAGCACCGAGTGGGGAGCGAGTATATATCTACTTTAACCCACAAAACTACATTGCCAGCGTAGGATAGTCATTACAGCTCGTTCTGGCTATTGTTGTCCCACAAATGGACATTTATTATGGATCCAAAAGAGAGTTGATCAACCTTTTCTGTGGCAAGTTAAGGGTGGGTGTGGCAACGACGTGGCCTTCATTGTGCATCACCTAATTAAAGATGGTAGGATGAGGATGTCGGTTAAGAGAAACTCCCAAGTAACATTATTTGAGCATGACATTTTAAACTGAGTCTACTTCTACCGAATATATTTTTCAAAAGCATGTCTTTCACTAAGCTTGCATTTGATGAGTCAACCATGAGTTATTGAGCTACGACGAGTGAGTAGAGCCTTATTTCTTGAGTTATTTTACATATCAGTATATTCTATGGACTGACGTCCATTTGGGCCCGCATCATCTCATGATGCAGATACAGGTGATAGAGGATCTCAGTACACACATCGTTGAGGCTCGAATTTAGTACACTTCCAGAGTTGGTGAGCCCTCCTTGTTCTCCAGAGGAGTCCTTTTATCTTCTGTTGATTTAGTTCTTTTCTTTACTTTCAGTTGGGGGTGCTTATGGCCTGTTATAACACCATCTAGATTTGTTGAGTAGAGGCTTCATAGACCTTGAGTGGAAGAGTATTGAGTAATGATATGTCTAATTATACTTTTATTTGAGATTATGACATAGTGGAGTTATCTAATTTATTCAACCTTCTTGCATATGATGCACTTTTTATGAGTTCATTCTTCCGTTGTTGAGTACGAGGTGACGATGAGGCCAAGTGGTTCTCTAAGGGGCTAGAACTAGTCTCTGAGTGTCGGCCACGCCAAGGGTACCCTCTCGTGGCGTGACACTAAACTTTTGAAAAAAAACACTCACATCGAACCAAAAAATCAAAGTCGAAGAACCGAATTAGTTTGGTTCGATTTGACTTTTTGATTTTTTGGTATTATGTCCACCCCTACTAAATAGAATCCCAATATTGATTAGTTGTTCACCTATCCTAATTCTTTCTCTCTTTTTTTTCTCACTAGATGTTTAGTACTCACATTACAATTTGACTAAATTTGAATTCACATCGAAAAGTCACACGTTGAGAATATAGCACTCCCTAATAAAGTGATTACGTATCAAAAAAACTTGAGCCTAATATTTCTAATATAGCCTCCCTAATAAAAATGATTCCACATCAAAAAAGTTCGAAAACTTCTAATTAATATCACAACTCTTGATCCTCCCCAATTCCTTCACCACCCTTGTTGGTCCTAATTCCTACTTGTCAATAAGTATTCGGTAACCTAAAAATATTGTGTTCGATTTCTAATGCCTTCTAACTGTCCCAGCATTGCCCTACTCACTGGAAAGCATCAACACGGAGTGAAAATCAGTCATTTTCCTTCAATCTTGTTTATCGAGTGCACCTTAGGTATCATTTCTCTACCAGAAAACTCAGTCAATCAGTCATTTTACTTCAATCTTGTTTATCGAGTGCACCTTAGGTATCATTTCTCTACCGGAAAACTCAGTCAATTTCTTCTTTTACCAATAATCACTCTCTAGTTGAGTCGCTCGAATTCTTTTTCAATATTCAGTTGTTGATAAAATTTGTGTTTTTGATTCTACATTGTACTTGAAAGAAGGATGTTTGTTGCTGTTGAAAGTCCCCAAAAAGGACTCTTCCGTTAATCCTCAATGTAAACCCAAGTTTCAATATTGATCAAACTAGTGATAGTAAAAATCCCATTAAGCTCAAGGAATCTGATGTATTGAAGAGGCTGAAATATCAAGAAAGTATTTCAAATGCTTTAGAGTATTTCAAATGGGTTATAGTTCAATATTTTTCAAGCACACCCCTTTGACATATGAGGAGAACCCAATAAAATGTGTGGCCTGAAGCCAAAATTTAAAAGAGAGTATTACATTTATTTAATTTTTTCATATCTTTTATTTATTAATATTTTTTAATTGCCAGTATAACATTTCTTGTAATATTTTGTAAGACAAATAATTAAAGCAAGTATCAATCAATATAATGAAGCTCGAACTCTGGTTATTCCCCAGCAGAGTTGCCAGCTATCACACCCCTATTTTTTTCCTTCATGAGGGTTTTGAAAAATAGAGTTTTTCCAATTAAAGTGACGTTTTGAGAAGGGATTATTTTATTTGTTTCGAGTCACCACTTGGAATTGAGTTTTGATATTCCAAGTCACTTTTTTTATCCCTAATCAAAAGGAAATGACTCTTTAATTTTTGTTCTACAAAAACAAAGATCGGGTAAGGAATTCTGTTGACCGAGGGGAAGGTGTTAGGCGCCCCTCGAGTCCCGTGGTTCTAGTACGGTCTCGTTTATTAACCTATACTTGTCTTAAATTATTTTTGGGATAAATTGTGTCTATGAACCTTACATTGTTCATTTTGATATAAAATTATTGATTTTATGAGTCTCAACTTAGATGTGTCACCGCATTCTTCGTCTAGACGTACACATTAGAGGCATGATTGCCTTCCCTACATCTTAATAATTTTCTGTAAGTAAATTTTAATTTGGATTAAAGAAAGAAGATTACCAAACTCATTTAATCATGGTACATCACCGCATCCTTGATTTTTTCCTTAATTAATTTTTATTATTATTATTTTGTTTACAAAATCAAAAGACTTTAATCTTTTTTGTAAGAATTAGTCATTGTAACTCACAAAAAGCATAATTCAACAATTCAATATGAATTGCATGGATCAACATGAAATTTTTAAGTTAGTATTTTAAAAAAAAATCATTACTCAAATGAGATGTAAAAAGTTACAAACTTCTCATATTTATTTTCATTTTATGTTTTCTTTCTAAGAAAAAGTGAGCACAATATTAGTAACAACACCCAAATACATTTTTATATAAGTTTTGCACATTCCGCATGTTAGGAATCATGACCACCTAAAATTTTCCTTTTGTTTATTTTAGTCATAAAAATAAAAGAAGAACCTACAAACTGAAAGCAATATTTTATATAAAGAATCCATATCATTAATTATTTTTGTAATTTCAGTTTATTAAATCGTAAATGGACACATCATTATAATTGGACAATGAATTTACTCAACATGAAATAAACTATTTAACAATTTTACACTAAATTAAATAATATAAAATATCTAAACAAAAAATAATATGAAAGATTTAACATTATTCATATTACAATGTCAGAGAATATCAATGGGTCAAACACGTAAAAAATTTGACAACTTTAATGTAGTGTAATCATATTAAATTGGACAAAAAAGATAAGTGTTACCTCTTGTGAAGAATAATTTACAAAGGGTAGACTACAATAGGAACCATGAGCTCGAACCGCGAAGGCAAACGTCAAACTCCATCTCCTTTTTTTGTAAATGTGTTTTCGGAGTTTTTTCACAACCCAAGCCTAGGTTCTAGACGTGACATAGCGAATGGGAAGCCCGAAGGCAACCCAAACAAGCCTCTTAGCATATCGTTTCCACATACTTAGTTTCGTCGAAACAATAAAAGATAAATAAGCACACAACAAATAATTTCTAAAGGAACCGAGGCTTTGGGCTCACACTATGGGGATGTTATAGGGAAGATGATAAACATGAATCACATAGCAAATAAGTCTAAAGGGCAGGTAAGTATGACTCACACTATGGGGTTATTTAGGGACTTGGGACATTCATCACTTTCCACCATAATCAATAGCATCAAATAGCATCACATAAGGGATAGGGTCTAAGGGATAAGTCTCCATAAAATCTCAATATCAAATTATAGGTGCATAGCGTAGTATCCAACAACATCTCTAAGCATGAATAGGATGGGGGCCAAGACATGTTCAAGGCTCACGCTCAAACTAGAAAGTAAAGTGGAATAAAGTCTCAACATAAGTAAGATAGAAATCGGATATTGTCCC
>JAPFFP010109043.1:0-18846 GCA_026153255.1 Solanum medicagineum
TTTAAAGTTGATTTACAAATGGGTCTTGCTTATTATGAAATTCACTGCACACTATGTTAAAGCTATGAGAAATTGTGGATGTTTTGCTATGTTTTGAGCAATAAATCTTTAATCTAATATATGGCTTGAGTAGGAGGTTTTATGTATGTTTCTTAAGGGTGTTTTAAGGTGTTGATTGATGGTTTTACAATGGATTTTCTTGCATGATTTCATCTCTATATTTCATGGTTTTATTCTAGAATTACATACCCTCTAAGAGTTTGATAAAATGTCCGGATGTGGTTTCTTGAGGAATTGAAGGTCCAAAGCATAAGATATGATATAATTGATGTTATAATGATGGAACGAGCTTATGTATGGTATAATCCATATAAAGTGTTGCATTAGACCATGCTCGATCCGGGGGGACTAAGAGCACGGATAACCTGGTCAAGGGGTTTGTACCTTGATAACCGATGTGGGGTTTTGTACTTATCAACCATGCAAGGGGTTTATACTTTCTTACCGGGATGATAAGGTAAAACTATCATCAACCCTGTGAGGGGTTTGTACCACACTACCAGGGTGATAGGGTGAAACCATCATCAACCAACCAAGGGGTTTGTACTTTGGGAATCTAGCTTGGTCTCTTCTACACATGTGATATCCTATATGAGCATGAGTTACTTAATCATGTTTTACTTATACATTGATCATACATGCCATATTGATTTATTTTTCCTATTGCCTATTATTATGCATTTTAAGGTGCATATCTCTTGTTGCATTGCATCCTACATACTTAGTACATTCAAATGAACTAATGCATACTCTTGCCTACATATGTCACCATGTATGAACCGGTGCCCAAGTTGATCATCCTCCTTTACGTTGCTAGATCGGTACTACTCAAGCTTGTGTTGAGTCCTCCACTTCGAGGACCTAAGTCTATGTTGCTCTTATTATCTTTTGAGACATTCTTCTTATTTTCTATTTTGACCATGAGGGTGATCCTGGTTGCTTTGTCTTGGCCCCCACTTTTATCTATGTATTAGAGGTAATTTTTGGACATGTTATGTATCTATGATATAAGCTTTGACTCTTGTCACTCGATTATGCTTCTATGCAAGCTTTTCCCTTAACCCCTTTACCCCTATTCTTACTCTTTATGTCTTTTACATGTTTCCGTGACCAATGATGTGCAATGGTAAGTTAAGAGGCTTGTTTGGGGTTCCCTCAGGTTCCCTATTCACTGTGTCACGTCTAGGCCCTCTGCTTGGGTCGTGACAATGAAGATCCACAGGAGTTCATTGATAAGGTCTACAAAATATTGAATATCACGGTTGTTGGGCTAAATGAAAAGGTAGAGTTGGCAGCGTACCAACTCAAAGGGGTAGCCCAAATATGGTATGACCAATGGAAGGGAGAGAAGGGAAATGGTAATGTGGTGCTTTGGGAGGAGTTCAAATTGGCTTTCCTTAGTTGGTTCTTCCCTCTTGAGCTTAGGGAGGCTAAATTGGTGTAGTTCATAAACTTGAAATAAGGAACTAAGAGTGTGAGGGATTATGTTCTCAAATTCAACCAACTTTCAAAGTATGCTCCTCATTTGGTGGCCAATCCTAGATCTAGAATGCATAAGTTCATGATGAGGGCCTCTGACTTGGTGAGTGAAGAATGTCGGTTCGCCATGCTAATTTGTGACATGGTCTTGTCTCGATTGATGACCTATGCGAGCAAATGGAGGAGGAGAAATTGAGGAATAGAAGGGGGCATGAGGCCAATAGAGCACGATTTAAGGGTAAATTCCAAAAGGGTGCTAGATTTGAGGCCCAATTTGGAATTTACCCTCAAATCGGGCCCTCTTGGTCTCATGCCCTCTTGTCTTCCTCAATTTCTCCTCCTCTATTTGCTCGACATAGGTCATCAACTGAGACAAGTCCTTGTCAATAATTAGCATCGCGGACCGGCATTCTTGACTTACCAAGTCGGAGACCCCCATCACAAACTTGTTCATCCTAGATCTAGGATCAGCCACCAAATGAGGAGCATACTTTGAAAGTTGATTAAACTTGAAGGCATACACCCTCACACTCATAGCACCTTATTTTAAGTTCATAAACTCCACCAAGTTAGCTTCCCTAAGCTCAAGTGGGAAAAACTAGCTAAGCCAATTTGAACTCCTCCCAAAACACCACATTACCAATCCCCTTCTCACCCTTCCATTGCTCATACCATATTTGAGCTGCCCCTTTAAGTAGGTATGCCGCCAACTCCGCCATTTCATTTGGCCCAACACCCATCATATTCAAGATCTTGTAGACCACATCAATGAACTATTGTGGATCTTCATCCACTTTTGACGCAAAGAACACCGGAGGATTCATCCTCATGAAGTCCCTTACCCTATCTCCCGGTGTAGTAGGGGGTTGAGCCCCTTGATTTACTTGGTTGGCCACAACTTTGGCAAGTGTAGTGACAGCATCCTAGAGCTCACCATTGGTAGGTTGCTCCTCAGGAGTTCGGGCACTTCTTCCTGGAGTGTTTGGCATGATCTAGCATAGCAAAGAACAATCATTAGGGGCAAAAACTCACTACTACGCTATTGAATGACTTAGAATATGAAGAAAGATATTTTCTAAAACGTCTCATAACCTCCTATTCATAGTCATGACGCTTCACAACCATGAATAGGACTCTATCGACGCGGTGTGTTGGACTTCGAGGATCCATCAACCTAGTGCTCTCATATCAAGTTTGTCACGACCCGAGCCTAGGACCTAGATGTGACACGACGAATAGGGAACCCGATGGAAGCCCAAACAAGCCTCTTAACTTTCCATTGCAAATCATTGGTCGCGGAAGCATATAAAAGACATAAAGAGTAAGAATAGGGGGGAAGGGGCTAAGGAAAATGCTTGCATAGCATCATAATCGAGAGACAAGAGTCAAATCTTATATCATAAGATACATAACATATCCAACAAACACCTCTAATACATAGATAAGAGCAGGGGCCAAGACAAAGCAATCGGGCTCACCATCTTTATCAAAATAGAAAATAAGAAGAATGTCTCAACACATAATAAGAGCAACATAGAGTAAGGTCCCTGAAGTGGAGGACTCACTACAAGCTTGAGTACTATCGATCCAGCCACATGGAGAAGGATGAAAAAACTTGGGCACCGGTTCCTACAAGGTGATATCATTTAGGCAAGAGTATGCGTTAGTACATTTGAATGTACTAATTATGTAGGATACAATGCAGTGAGAGATAGGCAACTTAATAAAAAAGCTAACAATAAGCAATAGGCATAATATATCAATATGGAATGTATGATCAATGCATAAGTAATTAAGAACAACACATAATAAGAGCAGCATAGAGTAAGCTCCCCGAAGTGGAGGACTCACTATAAGCTTGAGTAGTATCAATCCAGCCACGTGGAGAAGGATGAAAAAACTTGGGCATCGGTTCTATATGGTGATATCATTTAGGCAAGAGTATGCGTTAGTACGTTTGAATGTACTAAGTATGTAGGATGCAATGCAATGAAAGATAGGCACCTCAATCAAAATGCTAACAATAGGCAATAGGCATAATATATCATGGCATGTATGATCAATGCATAAATAAAATATTCTTAAGTAAATCATGCTCATATAGGATATTATATGAGTAGAAGAGACCAAGCTAGATTTCCAAAGTACAAACCCCTTCATTGGTTGATGATGGTTTCACCCTATCCCCTTGGTAGTGTGGTACAAGCCCCTCACATGGTTGATGATAATTTCACCTTATCACCCTGGTGATGAAGTATAAACACCTCACATGGTTGATGAGTACAAACCCTCACCTTGGTTATCGAGGTACAAACCCCTCGACATGCTTATCCGGGCTCTTAGTCCCCCCAGATTGGGCATGGTCTAATGCAACACTTTATATAGATTATATCATATACATAAGCTCATTCCATCGTCATAACAACAATCATATCATATCTTATGCTTTGGACCTTCAATTCCATAAGAAACCACATCCCAAACATTTTATCAAACACTTAGAGGGTGTCTAATGCTAGTATAAGACCATGAAATATAGAGATAAAATCATGCAAGAAAATACATTATAAAACCATCATTCAACACCTTGCAACACACTCAAGCATCATACATCAAAACCCTTCCTCAAATCTCATAATTGATTAAAGATTTATAGCTTAAAACATAGAAAAATAGCCATAATTTCTCATAACTTTAAGATAGCGTGCAGTTAATTTCATAATAAGCAAGACCCATTTGTAAATCAACTTTAAATCATGAAATTTGAGTAAAAGGAGCTTGGGTATCATGGGTGAAACGAACCCATGAAAAAAATCCACATACCTTAGCTTTGGAGATTTTCTTGGTGAAGATGGAGGTGAGAACTTAAAGCTTGGATGAATTCCTTAAGAATAGGAAGAGATTTAGACACGTAATTTTGGAGTGAAATATTAATCTAAGGGTTTGAGAGTGTATTTTATCAATACAATGAAGAACTTAAGGGTTTCGGAAGTTGAATGAGCATAAAAATGTCAATCTAGAGTTAGAAAGGGTGGGAAAGGACCAAAATAACTCTCCTAGAAAGCTGTTTAATTGCTGTTATGGGTCCGTTACGACCCGCAGGTAGCATTACGACTCGTAGGACAGTTCCCACGACCCCTAGGCTCAATTTCGGAGTCTCTAGAAATTGCTATGAGCCTGAACTGTGAGTCATACCTTGACCTACAACTTGTAACTGTGGGCTTGTAGCGCAACTCTCCACTGGCAGTCTTCAGTAAAATAGCCATAACTTTTAACTCTGAACTCTAAATGAGGTGAAACCAAGTGCGTTGGAAAACTAACTCAAAGGAATTTTATTGGACATGTCATGGGCCGCCCAGTTTCAAGTGTGCTAAAAGTTATGCTCGTTTAAAGTTGACTCTTGTAAGGACCAACACCCAAAACTCAATTCATAGGGAAGTTTTGAACTTGTCTAAGTTACTCGGAGTGTCCCATGACCCTTATACACTATCCATCTAAAGCAATGAGGTTTTAAACATTGGTACATAGTAGCATGGAGTTATGGGGTGTCACATTCATCCACCTTTGACCCATAGAACACCGGAGGACTCATCCTTATGAAGCTCCTTACCCTAGCTCCCGGGGTAGTTGCAGAGGGGCTTGGGCCCTTGGTTGGCCACAACTTGGGCAAGCATAGTGAGAGCATCCCGGAGTTCACTATTGGTAGGTTGCTCCTCGGGAGTCTAGGCCCTTCTTTCTCGAGTGTTAGGCATGATCTAGCATAGCAAAGAATAATCATTAAGGGGAAAACTTATCACAAATCTATAGCACGACTTAGAACATGAAGAAGGGAAACATTTTCTAAAACGCCTCGTAGCCTCTTACTCATAGTCATGGCGCACTTCACAACCATATGTATGACTCCAATCGACCAATGCATTAGACTCCGAGGATATACCAACCTAGTGCTCTGATACCAAGATTGTCTCAATCCAAGCCTAGGTCCTAGACGTGACATGGCGAATGGGGAACCCAAACGAACCCCAAACAAGCCTTTTAACTTAACATTGTACATCATTGCTCTCGGAAGCATACAAAAGACATAAAGAGTAAGAATAAGGGGTAATGGGACTATAATAAAAGCTTCCATAACATCATAATCAAGTGACAAAGAGTTAAAGCTCATATCATAGGTACATAACATGTCCAACAAACACCTCTAATACATGGATAAGAGCGGGGGCCAAGATAAAGCAACTGGGCTTACCCTCATAGTCAAAATAGAAAATAAAGAAGAGTGTGTCAATACATAATAAGAGAAACATAGACTAAGGTTCCCGAAGTGGAGGACTTACCAGCTAGCTTGAGTAGTACCGAACTAGCCACGTTGAGGAGGAGGATGATCAACTTGGGCACCGGTTCCTACCTGGTGATATCATGTAGGCAAGAGTATGTGTTAGTACGTTTGAATGTACTAAGTATGTTGGATGCAATGCAACAAGAGATAGGCATCATAGTCAAAATACATAACAATAGACAATAGACATCATATAACAATATGGCATGAATGACCAATGTTCAATGTAAAACATGCTTAAGTAACTCATACTCATATAGAATATCATATGTGTAGAAGAGACTAAGCTAGAATTCCAAAGTACAAACCCCTTGGTTGGTTGATAATGGTCTCACCCCATCACCCTGGTGGTGTGGTATAAACCCCTCATACATTTGATGATAATTTCACCCTATCATTCTGGTGGTGAAGTACAAACCCCTCACATGGTTGATGAGTAAAAACCCCCCACCTAGGTTATCAAGTTACAAATCACTCGACAAGGTTATCCCGACTCTTAGTTCCCCCCGATAGGGCATGGTCTAATGCAACACTTTATGTAGATTATATCATATACATAAACTCCTTTCATCATTATAACATTAATCATATCATAACTCATGCTTTGGACCTTCAATTCCTCAAGAAACCACATCCGGACATTTTATCAAAAATTTAGAGAGTGTGTAATGCTAGTATAAAACTATGAAATATAGAGATGAAATCATGCAAGAAAATGCATTATAAAAATATTAATCAACACCTTGCAACACCCTCAAACATCATACATCAAAACCCCTCATCAAATCTTACAATAGATTCAAGATTTATAGCTCAAAACATAGCAAAACAGTCACAACTTTACATAGCTTTAACATAGTTCATACTGGTAAACACAATTGTAAAATCAACTTTAAATCATGCAAATTGAGTAGAAAGGAGGTTAGGACACCATGGGTGAAAGGACCCATTAGTTGAAACCCACATACCTTAGCTTGGAGATGAACTTGGTGAATATTGGAGATGGAGACTTGAAGCTTCAAGAAAAACCTTGAAGGAAATCCTTAGTTCCAGATGAGGGTTTGAGACTTGAATTTGGGTGTGAAAAATATAGTTATGTGTTTGAGTGAGTATTGGGGAATGTTTAGGGTGATATAAGGGTGAGATATTGCTAAGTATAGGTAAAAACATGCTTGGGAACACTTAGGACCAAGACTTAAAAGTCTTAGACCGGACTAAAAAAAAGTCACAAAATAAGGCAAGGCGCGTCGCGGAAGGGGCGTGCTTTGCTCTCTAGAAATTGCATTCTTGAAATTTCAGAATTGCTAATCTTTCTCTCTTAAATTGGAATTAGACCCTTTTCTCCCTAAGTTTGACACCTTGAATAAGAATACGAAGTCGGATTTTCAAAATCACGCATAGATTTTGAATTATAGGAAATGTAAAATTTCAGGCATTTTGAGGCACCTTTTCGAGCACCTTTTGGGGTCGTTTCACTAATACCACATCCACCAAAGTCTTAAAGACCCAAAAGGGATCATTATCAATTACACGAAATCGTCTCTTGAGAATAGCAAAGGCACATTCAATCGAGGATCTCAATGATGCATGGCGAAGATTGAATAATTCTTTTTCATTTTTGGGAGGACGATCACTATACTCTTGTAAGTGATAGCTTACTCCGTGATAAGGAGGAACAAATCCTTTACGAAGTCCATATCCAAAATCTACAAGATAATATTTATCTGAAAAGCCAGCAGAAAGTTAATTACTATACATGTTCACCTTTTTCTTTCAGATAAACTATTTAAATTGAATAAGTTACCTTGGGGTATTTGGAACCCTTGTGGTCTCTCTAATGCATCATTTAATATACATGAGTCATGTGTAGGCCCTTCCCAACCAGCAAGCACATATATAAACTTCAAATTGAAGTTGATGGCGGCCAACACATTTTGTGTTGTCGTGCCTTTTCGGCCACAAAATCTATTTTGTTGTTCAATAGGAACAGATGCAAGGACATGTGTGCCATCTATTGCTCCTACAAAGTTCTATTTACAACTTAAGTTAATAAGATGTACTATTTTTCATAAATGAATTAAAATTTAAACTTTTAGTATGTCACGTATAGCAAACCGTGGATAATATCAATAATTGTTCCTTATCTATGGTTGGATAGTTCCATCGGGTAATTTTAAAAGAATTGGGTAATGCTTCAAAACCGCATTAAGTACTACGTGGAAGCATCGATGAATACCCAATTGACCAACAAAAGTGTGATCCAATCTTGCGAAACTATTCATTAAAGCCAACAATCTCCAAAAAATATTAGTACTTGTTCTTGAGTAGACATGTTTTTGGCTGAACACAACAAATTATTTCTCCTAAGAGCATTGCAGAGTTCATAAAACTCATTCTTGCTCATCCTTATCTGACCTATACAATGAACATCACTTCCATTCAAATTACTATTCACATAAAATTCTTTTTCTTGATCTCTATTAGTATAAGGTTCTCTAGAAATTCTATTCTGATTTTCATAGACTATAATAAGTGCAACCCTAGAAGCCAAAACAGGTGTAGCTGCAGCTCCAATTATTGCATCATCTTTGTCTTTATTAGTCAAATCCATCTGTTGCAATGACTAATGTAATTACATAACAGAGAAAAAGAAGGTTACACGAAAATTTCCAAGACATACAACAATGACTGAACAATTATGAGGAAACCACTTAATTTCTAAGGTGGATCACTGAAAGATTTATCCCTCTAGGGTTCTCTATCTAGAATTCAATACTTAATTATGCCATTATATAATACCAAAATCAACTGAGAAAGAAAATACCTATCCTCCAGATTACCTAATCACTTTTTCAGATCTGAAACCCCATTTTAGATCGGCCTGTTTTTGGCTCAATAATTAATAAGTGAACAAATAACATTTCACACAGAGACAATCAAATACACTTGAGCAAAAATTTCGAAATAGCATGAAACAACTGAAAGCAAAAGTGTTATAATTTCAAAAGCAAAAGATAAACAAGTATATCGGAAGAAAATCAAGCAAGTGAAAGATCAAGATTTTGAAGAAATTAGCTGTCAAAATCTGCACAACTATAATTATTGAAGCAATGAAAGCATACCTTTGAAACTTTTAAGGAAATAGCAATGAGAAGAACATCAATAGAAAACCCTAGAATTGTAGAGAAATAGTGTTGAAGAGATGATGAATGCTTGTGATTGTGGAAAGCATGGTTTGAGGATGGGCTGGGTGAAATTCGCGTGTGTAGCGGGTTTAACTTCTAATCTGGAAAATGATTTCTGCTGACTTATTATGGAAGTCATTTTCCAGTAATTCCAGGAAAATAAGTTGTTCAGGAAAATATTTTCCTAAACTTTTATCCCAACCAAAAAAGAGTAAAATAGGAAAGTATTTTTCGAAAAATATTTTCCTCCGTATCAAACACACCGAAAATGTTCTTTTTTGGGTTATAGTACTTCACATAAAGATTTTATTTGCTATGATCCATTTTCTCACAATTTTTTTCTTTCTAGAAATGTTGTTTTCTTTGGGAGTCAATATTTCTTTCCTACTCATGTTGAATCATCTTCTGTTTCTCCTCTTCTTCCTGCTTTTGAGGACTTATCATCTTCTTTTAGGCGGTTCAAACCTGAATTTGTGTATGAACGAACTTGACCAGCTTTCCCCCATTATGAAATTAATCCGCCACTAACACTGCACTACAACTAGGATTTGAGAATTCTTTGAGATCTAATCCTGTTGAGTCTATTCGGCGATCTACTCGAGTATCTCATACTCCCAATTGGTATGGCTTTTCCTCTACTTTATCCAACATTTCTGTTCCAACTAGTTACTCATAAGCTTCCAAGCATGAATGTTGGCAGAAAGTAATGGAGGAAGAACTTTTGGCTCTTAAAGAAAATAACACATGGGACATTGTTTCATGTCCTTCAAATGTCCGCCCAATTGGATATAAATGGGTTTATTCAGTTAAACCTCATTCTGATAGAACTCTTGATAGGTATAAAGCTCGACTGGTTGTTCTTGGTAACAAACAAGAGTATGGTGTGGATTATGGGGAGACTTTTGCAACCATAGGAAAAATGACTGCGGTGTGAAGTATTATTGCTATTGCTGCTTCACAAAATTGATCTCTTTATCAAATGGATGTTAAAAATGATTTTCTCCATGGTGATCTTAAAGAAGATATTTATATGAAGCCTTCACCTGGTTTGTTCTCATCATCCACATCAGATGTCTTCAAGTTGAAGTGGTCTTTGTATGGATTAAAACAAGCCCCTAGAGCTTGGTTTGACAAGTTCCGGTGTACTTTGCCACAATTTTCTTTTGAACAGAGCAACTATCACTCATCTTTATTTCTTTGAAAAACATCTATAGGTTGTTTTATTCTTTTGGTGTATGTATATGATATCATAATTACAGGAACCAATTTTTCATTGATCACTAGCCTCCTCCAGTAGCTTAAAGATTCTTTTCATATGAAAGATCTGGGTACTCTTACATATTACTTAGGTTTGGAAGTTCATAATGATGCATCACGTATGTTTCTAAACCAACACAAATATACTCAGGATTTGATTTCTTTGTCTGGCCTTCAGGATTCCTCCTTTGTAAATCCTCCATTAGAATTGAATGTGAAATATCGTTGTGAAAAAGGCGATCTTCTTCCTGATCCAACTATATTTTGACAATTAGTTGGAAGTCTACATTATCTTACTATTACCCAACTAGATATTTCTTTTGAAGTTCAACAAGTTAGTCAATTTATGCAAGCTCCCTAACATCTCAATATGGTGGTTGTTCGTCGCATCAGTCGGTATCTTCTAGGAACATCTACTCGTGGATTATTCTTTCATAGTGGTTCTCCTATTCTTCTTACTTCTTTTAGTGATTCAAAGTGGGCGAGATGCGCTCATACTCGTCGTTCAGTCACTGGTTGGTGCATGTTTCTTGGAGATTCATTGATATCTTGAAAGAGTAAGAAGCAAGATTGTGTGTAAAAATCTTCAACAGAGGCTGAATATCGATTCATGTCTACTAATTGCTCTGAGGTTGTATGGCTTCGTGGATTACTTGATGAGATTGAATTTCCTCAAACTCATCCTACTCCTCTCCATGCTGACAAAACTAATAATATTCAGATAGCTACTAATCCAGTTTATCATGATAGGACCAAACACATTAAAGTAGATTGTCATTATATATGAGAAGTTGTTGATAAAAGGGTCATTAATCTTCCAGATGTGTCCAGTGATTTTCAAATTGCTGATGTGTTTACAAAATCCATGGCATGACAAAGTCATTAGTTTTAGTAGGCAAATTGATGCTTCTTGATCCACCAACATCAATTTGAGGGGGAATGTTGGATTGTGAACGATTATATACATTCATGTTGTAAATAAGTGTAATCATAGAGATTTATTGTAGTAATCATACGGATAATATAAAATATTTGATGGGATAAAATAGCAAATTTAGAGGGATTTTATTGAAAGATTTACAGGGATTGAGTAGCTGATCTTTAGGGATAGGAAAATGGATCTTTACGGATATGTATTGTGTATATTCTCTATATAATGGAAAGACCCCCACTTTGAGATACATTCAACAAAGTTCTTGTTAGCCTACACTTTAGCTTAAGTTTGGCAGATAGTTGCTTATATTTTAGCTTAAGTTGGTTGTTTAGATATTTAATGTTTGTTGACAGAATCAATAAGATAATCCTTTTTCCTGAACCTCCTAATCTGAATATTCATATATATGAGGCCTCACTAAAAACTCATTCACTATTATCATCTATATAGGAACTCAATATATTAGTTCTGTTGTTGAGGCTGAACTTTCTATTGTTAGCATGAAAAGATTAGTTTAAGAAAAATAAAAGTAATTACAGGACAAAGATATATGCTTTAATAGTTCAAACTTTCTTAAGCTTTAGCTTAAAAAGATTTATGCTTAAAAGTTTGAACAAGACTTATTTTCAAACAAAATAAAAAAGTTAAAAACAATGACATATAAATTAAAACGAATAAATCTCCAACGACGTTGATGATAACAATAGAAAACTCAGCGTTTTCTCTCTGGCGGCTCTGATATTTCCTCGACAGTATCTACGCAACCATTTCATGGCTGCTATGGCCACTGGAGACCTCCTTTGAGGCTATCCATCTAACTCCATCACCCCAAACCACCACTTACGCCATAATTGTTAATTTAAACACTTTAAACCCCAAACAATGTGCCCTAGTTAACACAAAAACAATCCTAAAACTAGTCGAAATTGTTCATGGAGAACCTACTATCACATTTTCAATGGAGGAAAGACAAGATTTTATGATCGAAGAGGGATTGCACTCCACTGAAAAGAGCCTCTCATAAAATGCATTAAGTAGTAGTGTTTAAATTATCCGTAGTGCACAAGATTTGAAGGTATTAAGGTTGATTTTGCTAAAACTTCTTGATATCAAGGGCAATTATTTAATTGTTTTTTAAAAGTAAATTTACCACTAGACATAGTATCTAGCGGACTTTTGTTAAAAATAAAAAAAAATCAATAAGAATAAGTGGTAGTAAGGGGGCCTAGGCCTAGCCCCCCTGGTTGTACTTATCCCTATTGTTGTCTTTTTGTTTTTTAAATAGAAGTCCACTAGACACTCCATCTAGTGATAAATTTGCTTCAAAAAAAATAAAAATAAAAAGCATGCCTTAATCCTAACAAATTGAAATCGATTACATGATGATGACATAGCACCTGGACCTAACTCAACCTCAAAAATCTAGCTCATAAGGGACTATGAAAAATGGCTAAGTATAGGTGATTACACACTTAAGTGTGCATGGGGCTATGGCCCCAACTCACTTAGCTGAAATAGAAAAACCAAGGAAAAACTTACACTGGTCTGCATCCTTGGCATGACGCGGACCCATCGCGCAAGCAACCTTTGTACTGCTCCGCGCCCTGGGCATGGACATACACTATTTTTCAAAAATTAGCAAAAATTATTTTTCACTACGGGTCCTCTAAAATTCGTGTTATACCCATTTCTCACTCAATTTTGCCCCCTGATCGAGAATATGAAGTCAAATTTTTTATATCACGCATGAATTTTGAGATATATGGAAATTATGATTATGGGCATTCCAAAGAATATTTTTGGGTGTTTCATTAGCTCACATCATAAACTTCATTAAGACCATAGTCACGTATCCATATACCATAAATGAGATGAGAATAACATGGACAATAGAGGTTCACTCTTAAATCAATAATACAATATGAAATTCAAGTAAATCCATTAGTAAAATTCATACACAAATCACAGTTTAGATTACCTATGCCTAAATCAAACTTTAAAGAGACATGCATATTGAAATCTTCATAACTTCAATGCAATTCAACATATTAGGCTTAAATCTCTTTAAAATCAACAATAAAACATAGCCCATATCTCAATTGAATCAAATAAACAGTAATCTTCAAAACCCATTGTTAATGTAAACTAAATTTCATGACAATTCAAGTAAAAGAGCATGGGGTCTTCATGGTTCAAAAGGACCATGAATCAATCCTACATACCTTAGCTAACCAAGAAGAAATACGAAGAAATTAGATGTAGAAGAAGACCCTTTCCTTATTCCCAAGCTAAGCCTTCAATAGAGTTCTTGAGAGGAGTTCTTAAGCATGAGCTTGAATATAATTCTAAGTGTGAGGATGAATTACAGTGAGAAAAGAAGAGTAAAGGTCATTGGAATTCCTTAGGATAGCATATAAAGTCAGAATAACCCTTAGGAGTAGCCATAATTATGAGAACGCCATTAATGAAATAGAATAAAAATTGCTGCCAATGGTCCCATGGGAGGGTCTAATGGTCCGTACCAAGGCACACAGACCGTGTGCCCTTCCATGGTTCCATACTTAGAAAAATTCTTCACTGGCAAGGTTCCAATATGGTGATTCCATTCTTTGAAAATTTTCACATCAATCCCCATATGGAGGCCTATACATACCGTGAAGGGGGTAGACGGTTCTTCAGAGGTTCATGTGGTTCAAGCCTTGGCCAAAATGTAGTTTTTAAGGCCAAGGCCACCCACATAAGCCACAACATAGTCCATAAAGTGCCACAAGGACCGTGTGGATTTCATGTGGTACGTGTCATGGTCTTAAGCTCCAAGTTAAGGCCAACACTTGATACACAGGGACAAGGGTCACCTCAAGTCCCCTCCACACGATTCGTGGAGGTGCCCATAAGGTTTCACCTTGGTCAAAAACTTTCCAAAACTAATTTCCAAGTACAATTAAGGTCACATCAAGTCCGGGTCCTTACAACTATGATTCTATAAAAGACAGTTGTGAAATAGGGTAACCGTAAAAATAGGCTATTGGAACTACAACTATGACCCTCATTTATGACTCATAAATAAGACTATGGGTCATAGAATAGGGTCGTGGTTGCAGTCCTTTAGAATACTACAAAAAATCCAACTACGAACCTTGTTCTAGACTCATAGATCCAACTATGGGTCATAAGTAGGTTTCTCTTGTTGATTTTAAATTTTCAATGTTCTGAAACTTCTTTTACGAAGGACAATTAAGGTCTGCAGATTGAACCACAGACTGTAAAAGACCCTCATAATTTGAAATTTTAGTTCCTTGAAAATCTTAAGTCCAATGTTAACCGATTCATGTGCAATTACAATTATACCCAGCATTCCAAATTAGTCAACATGCATAATAGGCATTTAACAACTCAGTCCAACAATTTCCAACCATCTTAACTTATTACAATACATTTAAGCCTAATCATTTTGCAAACATAATCCAAACACATAGCACATACATTCCAAAACCCATTTACTCAATTGGAGTCCAACTAATAACAAAATTTTAACCAAAACTGTCAATTTCTATTCCAACCCATTTCACAACACAAGGTATATTAACTATTCCAACACATTTCACAAGACAAGGTATATTAACTTCATAGATATATTTCAACAAAGCAATGGAATTTCATACTTCTCTATCAATTTCAATAATGATCTTTCAAGGATACTCAATCATAGGTGATCACGTTAATACAATACAACATCTCAAATTTCAGCCAATTGATTTCAAGAAAATCAAGGCCATAGTAGATGTAAGAGAATTCGAAACACATGATAGAGCAATGAACCATGATGAGTTAATTGATTAAAATCACATTCTAGTTCGGATATCAAAGCATGGAAGTAGAAAGAACTTACAAAATACTTTTATGGTTGATTTAGAAAGAAAATTCCTTTAGATTTTAGGGTTTCATCCAAACTTTCTAGAAAAAGGTATCCAGAACAGTGGTTGGTGGCCCGAAAATTTATCAAAAATGGGGGTAGGGATTTGTGGTTGGTCGAAAATGGGAAATAATGATCAGAATACTTGGAAAAGTGAAAAAATGTAAAATTTTATCCTTTTATTTCTTTAAAAATCAAGTCAGCTAAATATTGGCGGTGCAATTCTAAGAAAGCCTGATTGTGGGTCATAGATACTTCTATGGCTTATAGTTCTGGCATCGTAGAATGCTCCTAACACTTTATCGTACCTTGCATCTACGAAGCCTATCCACAAGTCATAGTTTGAATTATGGATCGCGAATGAGATTCGTAGACTCCACCAACACTTGGACAAATTCTTGAGAAATTACCTGGGATCCACGAACTCCATTCACAGGCTACAGATGATTTCCCAAACCATAGAGTTAGTTCATAGATTTTCCTATTGATAATTTTTGCTTACTAAAATTTGGTTCACAAGCAGTGGTTACGAGTTGTAGTTTGATCCACGATCCATATGCTGACTAGTAAACTCCTTTTTTTCATAATTTTTGAACTTGTCTGATTTTTCAACCTGATCCTGCATAGTCTCACAAAAAATAAGTGGTTAGCCTATAAATTTCCTGACATTAAGTGAACAAATACAAAGAAATTCACAAAACTAATCTAACTAACTAGTCCAAGACTGAAATGAAACACGATCACAATAAAATGAAAGTAAATCTTAGGTTGCCTCCGACAAATGCCTGATTTAATGTCATGGCATGATGTAGGATACTTGGTTACTCACATTTCACCAAGTGCCCAAACCTTAACAATCTTCATCTCATCGACATTTCCAAAATATGGTTTCATCCTTTGGCCATTAACCTTAAATCGTGAAACATCACTTTCTTCTAATTGAATGAATACATGGTGGAAAACATGTGTAACTTTGTAGGGTTACAACCACTTTGACTTGAGTTTGGTAGTAAATAACGACAATCTGAAATTGAATAATAGGACCAAGTCTCCCGATGTGAACTTGTGGTGCTCAATTCGATGATCATGATACAACTTCGGTCTCTTCTTGTATAATGATATGCCATCAATCAAAACTCATCAAGTTCATTGAATCGATTCAACCTTAAATTTGCAGCATCATCGCAATCCAAATTTAGCTTCTTTAGAAACCACATTGCTTTATGCTCAATCTCTATAGGTAAGTGGTAAGATTTCCTATCCTGCATTCGCTACCAGTCAACCCAGTTTGCACTCACCATCTTTGAAAAAAATTGCTTAATCTCCAATTTGATACCTCAACTTGGCCACTTGTCTGGGGATGATAGGGAGTTGTAACACTATGTCTTACCACATACATTTCTAGTAAAGCTCAGAATAACCTATGACAAAAGTGGGAACCTCCATTACTTATGATCGCCCGAGGAGAGTCAAACCTTGAAGTTATTTATTTTGAGGAATGTTGTAACACTTTTGCCTTCATTGTTGGGCAGTGCAACCACTTGGACCCACTTCAATATAATCCAAAACAACCAAGATGCACTTGGTCCCATTCGAACTCACAAATGGCCCCATGAAATCTATAAACCACACACTAAACAACTTAATCACCATGATGCGGTTAAGAAAGAGCTCGTGCTTATAGGAAATCCCTTTCTCTTTCACACTTATTACTAGCTTTAGCATAGTCATGAGCATCTTTGTAGATGGTAGGCCAATAATACCCACATTGTAACATATTATAAGCTCTTTGGATACCACTGTGATGCCCACCAACAACGAATGAATTATAAGCCTCAAGTATGCTCATCATCTCTACTTCAGGTATATGACGACGAATAATCCCATCTGCACACACATGAAATAAGTATGCTTTATTACAGAAGAACTTTCTCACATCATACATAAACTTTCAGCGCTAGTGGGAAGTTATATCAGGTGGCAGCACATCACTAAGTTTTTAGCATAATTTGTAAACCATGGAATCAAATCATATGATGCTGCCAACATTCTCTCATCGGGGAACTAAATCATCAATATACAAACCATCTTTAAGCTTTGCCTTAGTATATCTACAAGTTTGGATACACGATCTACAACTTGGGTCTCGATCCCTTTTTGTCAATAACCTCAAAATCAAACTCCTGAAGAAGTAACTCTTGTCGAATCAACCTCAATTTGGAATCCTTCTTTGCCATCAAATATCTTTATGTTGGCTGATTATTATGCACAATGACTTCGGTTCCAAACAAATAAGATCTGAACTTCTCGAGAACAAAGACCAGTACACATTACTCTTTTTCAGTGATAGTACATTTTTTTGTGTTCCATTAAGGGCCTTATTTCTGTAGTAGATGTGATGTAAAATCTTCTCTTTACATTGACCCAGTTCCACACCAAGCGCAACCCCACTTACAGGCTAGATGATTTCAAAAGGTTAAGTCTAATTCGATGTAACAATGGTAGGTTCCTAAATTAGCCTTTACTTTAACATACTGAACGTTTTAATACATACTTCATAAAATACAAACTTTGACTCCTTCTCAAGTAATTTGCACAATAGGTGTGCAATCTTTGAAAATCTTTAATGAAACCTATGATAAATGCCTTCACGCCCCAGGAAACTCCTTATACCTTTGATAGAGATAGGTGAAGGGAGCTTCTCAATTACCTTGACTATTGCTTTATCTACTGCAATAACCTTTATGGAGATTCTCTTATCTAGCATTATACATTCTTTCACTATAAAATGGGACTTGTACCAGTTTAGAACAAGGTAACACCTTTTACACCAGTACAACATATCATGTAAGTACTTTAAGAAAACATTGGACAAGTCTCCAATAATACTAAAGTCATCCATAAATACCTCAATAGTATCCTCCACCATATAAGAAAATATAGACATCATGCATCTTTGGAATGTGGCAGTCTCATTATATAGTCCAAAGGGTATCCTTTTGAATTCAAAGGTGCCATTAGGACATGTAGAGGTTGTCATTTCCTGATCCTCTGATGCTACAAAAATATGATTGTGGCTTGAATATCCATCAAGAAAAAATTTCCTACCTTTGGAAGAATCGTCAAGTCGAAAGTGTCACTTGGAAGGAAGGAGCGGACGTGAAGAAGCGATATCAGTACCTCTTTCATTATATTCAAGCTTAAGATAGCAAAACTATGTCCTTACTATAATTTCAAGTCTTAAGTTTCAGCCCTTATGTCATTTGAATGCATTCATGTCTATGTTGACAAGCTTTTGGTGATTTTGGACATTCATGTTGAGAGTTTTTGAAAATGATGTTTAAGTGTATTTGTTGCATTCATGTTGGGCTAAGATTTTCATGATTAGTTCTCTTATGTATGCTTTTGACATTAGGGGACGAATATTCCTAAGCGGAGATATTGAAATGTCCCAAAAGTGCCCCGAAAGTGTGCCTCGAAAATTCCCATAATTGTAATTTCCATATATCTCAAAATCCATACGTGATATCGAATATCCGACTTCATATTCATTATCAGGGGGCAAAATATTGAGTGGCAAATGGGTATAACCCTGATTTTAGAGCACCTATAGCAAAAATTTAATTTTCCGAATTTGAGGATTGTAAAGACGATCTGCGCCCTTGCCGCGATGCGCCTAGGG